>VWZL01001673.1:61260-72625 GCA_013396915.1 Stercorarius parasiticus
TTCTAGAAGAAGATATTTCATTAGTGCTTCCTGATAACTTGGAGAAAATTCATTTGGCTCTGTGTGCAGGACCTGCTCTCTTGTTTGGGAGCTGGATGGGAATTTTCCGCTGTGGTGGAAATGCCCCCACATGGGCATAGCAATTTCTGTAGTTCTTGATTTCTATCTTACACTTAAAAAAAAGAAAAAAAAAAGGCAACTGGGGCAAATCCAAATTGGAGGGCTTTGTTTTGAGTTTCTTTGCTTTAAATGAACAAAAGGCTGTAGTCAGGAGCAAATGTGACACCAGAGAGCTTCTGCCAGGACTGCAGTGGAGATACTCTGATCCTTGGCATGGGCTCTCCCCTTTGGGGTGAGTTTGTCTTCGCTGTGCTCTGGTGTCTTGAGGAAAGGAGCATCCTGGAAAACGTAGTCTGATAACCCTCTACACCACCTCAGGAGTTGTCCAGAAACACCCTTCTGTTTCATCATGAAGGACGACCAATACCACCCATTCAAACAAAAAAATATAATGCCTTTTCCTCTTCAGAGGAAGCCTGCAAAGGAATTCTTCATTTCCAATGCTTTTTGCTGAAAACCTACTTTTTCCCAGCAGCATTTTTAAAAATTAATTTTCTCATTTGATTAAAAAAGGAAGCAAATCTGGCATGTTTGAAATATTCTCTTTAAATTAAAAGCTCCAATTGTTGTGTGGGACTTTAAGAGGAGCTGAAGTCAACCGGTTTCAGACGGGAGTGCCACAATCCTTGGATCAAATTTCTTTTTTTCCTTCTTTAGGCAAATTTTAGAAATCGCTGGCATTTTGTCTGGCTTGGGGGAGGGAAACACATCAAACACCCACCCTGCTCTTGCAGAACAGTGACAGTATGGCCTTTCCTACTCTAATTTGACGTATTTATTTTAGTAAGTACGGCCAGGAAACCTCTGACAGGGAAGCTCCAGGCAAAGCCTGGCACTGCCCTGTGTGTCCGACAAGCTTGCTTCTTCATTTTCTCCATTCCCCCTGACTTTTATCCACTTTCCCCTTCTTTTTCTGCCTTTAGAAGCTCTTTTTGCACAGCAGCATCTCCAGAAGGGCTGTCCACCTCCTGCCCCAGGGCGGTGATCTTGATGGTGAGACGGGCTGCGTTGCCTCTCCTGCTCTGTGCTTGGTAAGAGCTTATGCTGGAGTAAATGTGAAGTGCCTAATGAGGTGATTAGAATAACAAGGCAGCAATATGAACCCCTGTGTTACCCACGCTGGGACTTCAGCCGAGGTGACCACACGGGAGACTGGAGCGAGGTAGGGAAAAGGAGGGTGGGAGTGAAGATGAGGAGCTACAGCCCAGGCTGTGATGCTGAAGAAAGTCTTAAGTGGATCTGGGGTTGGGCTCCTCTTGAGGCAGTCTCCGACTTGTGCACATCATTGTTTTCATTCTGGCTGCAGTGAAAGAAATTCAATTTATTCTTGCTCCTTAAAATTGCTGTGGTGCCCTGGGAGTGAGGGACGAGGATCTTGTGGGATGTTGTGGGGAGTTGGGCCCTTCCCTCAGGCTGGACCGGGTCAGGGTTCTCCATCTCAGTTCTGCCACAAATGTTTCCTGAAAAATTTCATTCAGCCCATCCATGGAGAGATAGAGAGGTCCAGTGAACCCTACGAAAAACTCCATCTTGAGGGCAAAATCTGTATTATTTATTTTTCTTACGAATATTTCTGCTGTTGGGATTTGATTTTGTGAAATTTTCCATCCAATTTTCAGGATGGAAAGGGTTGCAGGCAGCTCAAAGTGTGCAAGGTTTGAAGAAGCAGAAGAGCGTTCCAAGGGCATTCTCCTAGCTGAAGGCGAGACCCCGCTGGGCTGCTACGCTCCGACGCCTTGCAGGGGAGACGTGTCCGTCTGTCCTGGCTTCTGTCCCCCTCCCCGGTGCCTGAGCACATCAGGACTGTAAGTGCATTTATTGCTGGGGAATATCTCTGTGGGGAGGTTGGCCTCTTCCTTCCCCCATGCTCCCAGAAGGGGTTTGGGATGCAGAAACGGGACAGCGCTGACATTCGCAAGTCCAAGCCGTCACCCTGAGGTTGTCGGAGCTGCCATGTCTTGATCTGCAGCAGTCACGCCTCTCCTTTTAACCTATTGAGAGACAGCAGTAAATTAATTGAGGATTATTAATTAGATTAATTGTAAAACTTACACAAATCACCGCCCTTCTTTCCCGGTCTGTAATCACTTGCCTTCCGTGATCTATTAGGCAGTGACAGTCAATATTTTAGCCTTTTTCAATACCCAGGCAGCAGTCCTATGGTTTGTGCATTGGGCTGGAATAGTACAGATCAAGAAATTGTTATTGTCATGGCTTTAATATAGACTGGGAAGAGCGGGGTTCACCTGCTATGACTCAAACTTAGGGAAAACGCACCAAGAAAATGGCAAATTAATCCTTTCCGTTGTGGTTTCCTGAGCAGAGGGGGCTGAAGGGATGCATTTATTTGCTCTCTGGTCAAGTCCTCCTGCAAAAAAGCTCTGCTGGGTCTAGGGGTGGGGAGATCCTGGCGGGGTTTCAACGAACATAGCCTCAGTTTTGCCCCGGTTTTGAATTTAATGTTCAAATTCCAGCTGAGCTCCCTCTCAGCAGAGCTGGCTAAATGGGGAAGAAGAGAGGGAGATTCACACCTGTTCTCCCAGTTGGAAAAAAATCTGCTATTACTGATCAAATGTTGCAACTTTAAAAATGCAAGTCAGTTCTTAATTTTGATACTGCATAAGTGACTGTACGGATGGGAGAAGCAATATGACTAGTAATTGCAGGCAAATTCTCTTCTCCTTTAATTGTTTCCGTAACTTGATTTACTTTTGAAATACTCTGTGGATGTGTTGCTTATTTAGTGTCTCTTCGTATTGCTATCACTTTTCCTGCCTTGACTGATGAAGCACATTCATCATTTCTTTCCATTTGGTATGGACAGATAGAGTTGCTCTTACAGGAGCTTGCTTAGAAAAGGAGCTTCTGGTGAAATGGTTAATATCAATTTAAAACAGAATAAGTGATTTATAGGGAAGAGGCAGAAGGAGTGTGAAACTGAAGAAAACAACCTATGAACGTTGTTTCAAGAGCAATAAGGAAAATCTAAGCAGGATCATTTAAGTTTGAAGACAGGGAAAGGAAAAGGCCAGGCCCGTGGGTGTAGCTGGGGAAATCAGAGAAGCTGTTGGGAACACTAAGACCACGTCTTCCCTTGGTCCTCAGACCATCAGGGCTCCTGTGAAATATGTCCAGAAGGATTTCTGTATGGCTTGAGGACTTCACTTGGCCATTCAGGCTCCACTAGAAGGTGGCACTTGGGGTACAGCCACAGTGTCTGCATAACCCCCGGCTTAAAAGACACAGGCACACGTTTATCCGGGTATGTGTCGGGATGGCAGCGGAATACAGCTCAATTTCCATGGCATCATGACAGGATGCTGCTAACCTGGCCCTCTTCAGCATCCCTTTGCTTCCCTTCCATGTTGCCGCTTTTCTGCTCATCTCGGGCACGTGGCAAACCAACCGGGAGATGCTGCTCCCACCTCCCCCTCCAGGAACTAGCCAAAAATACTCCCAAGCTTCCTCCGCTGCAGCCAGGGGTCCAGCCAGGTGTGTTTCTTGCTCAGCTACGCACCTGGTTCTCCTTTCCCACCTATTGCAATCACATCTCTGTCTCCTGCGGAGCTGTCAGACACCTGTGCTCGGCTACAGCCCGCAGCTACTGTCCTCCTCCGCCCACCCTCCTAGAAAAGGAGGCTGGAACAGCTGTTTTCATTTCCTCAGGTCTGGCTTCAGCTTCCCTCCTCTTAGCTCAAAGGGCTCAACTCTTTCCTAAATCTAAACTAACCAGTTTTTGGCCAAGACTCGAGACCTATTCTCTACCTTATTTCCCATGTGCTCTTTGTAATGGTTTGTCTCCGGACAATTTTTGCTTTTAATTTTACAGCAAAAAGAACCTGAACTGCCTGAAAGTATTGTTTCAACCATGACTTCTTGATTGTAAGACAAAGCTGGAGGTTGCCTTACACAGATGTTTCCTAAGCATTTTCTTCAGGAATAATGAGCCCAAAAACTGGTCTCGGGGGAGGGTCGCGGATGAGAATTATCAACAGAGGTTTTTACGAGAGACGAAATTTGCATTCAAATTTCAATTCAGATAAAACATGCCAATTGAAGTGTATCTTCCCCTTGTCACTTCTGCAGAGAGAGATTTTATTAACACCAATTGCATGGAAACAGGGGTCGGCTGCAGTGCCCCCGTGTAGATAAAAAGACATTAATGCACTTAGGCTGTGACAGCCAAGAGCGGCTGGTTTTATTTTATGTTCCTTTTGACTCCAGTAGGAGTTTTGCATGAGCAATGCAGGACTTTGGGGCCGAGTTCAATGACGGATCCCTCTAGTTGAAAATATCTGATGGAAAGGCCGGGGAGGAGCAGCCCGTGGCGTGTATCATTGGTGGCAGGATCTTGAGTGACCCCAGCTATACGGTGGCGGGGGTGAGTTGTGAAGACCTCGGGATCTCTGGAAATGGATGGGGGATGCAGGGTTTCTGGATGCACAGACGGTCACAGGCCAATGCTGCCCAGATGCCTACCAAGCTGCAGTGGCTGGAGACGGGCATACCTTGTGTCTGGGAGCATGCGTGGGGTTATTCTCACCGCTCCAGCCATGGTTATGGCTTGTGTATCCTGGTCTTCTCTTCCCAATGAATTCATTTTTCACTATCACAAATTACTGTCGGAGCCGCAGATGAGCTTTTGCCTGACCCAAGCAATGGATATAGAAAGCTTTGGGGAAGGACTGGGCTTGATGTGGGGGGGACAAATCTGAATCCCAGGCCAGGGTCCTGCATCCATTGTGGTTTCTCCCGCAGGGTCCCCAAGCAGGAGAAGGACAGTGGCTCTTGCACAGGAAAGCACATTTTCCAGCGCTGCGATCCTCTCCTCGACACGGTGTGGTGCTGCTGAGGCTTCCTCCCTTGCAAGCTCAATCACAAGCCTCATCTCACGTCATGGGACAAGGCTGTTAAAAAGGCCGAGGTTTTAAAGCTCTGCTGCACGCGTTGCTCCTGCCTGGCGTAGCCAGCTGTGATGATGGATGTATCTCTCAGTCCTCGGCAGGAATTGTACAACACCTCATGACTGCGCTGCCCGATCGATTAGTACATCTCCTTCAATCAAGCAGACTATTTTGCGCGAGTCTGAAGCTGGCTTCATGGGGGCTCCAACCTGCCCGCGCCTTTTGCGGCACGTGGACCACCTCCCTGCTGAAAGGGGTGGGAGCTGCTTCTGGGAAAGCTTTCTCCTTCTAGGTCATCTAATTTGAAGCTTTCTAGTAAATAGGCTGCTCAACATTTTTTGATATAAAGGTCAACATCTTCTGCTAGACTCAAGGATTTTAAGATATGTGGAGGAAATGGCATTGGTAGGCTGATTTTGATAACGATACTAATCTTGTATCTGATCTTTGGTAATGATACCAACTCCATCAGTGTACTGCTCATATCTCTGAAAACCTGGCTGGTATCTTTTTTGGCAGAACCAATGCCCATTAGCACAGAGTAGCTCTACGGGAGACTTTAACTTGCGTATTGGCTGCCATACAGAATGCTGAAAAGGAAGCTTGAATTTATTTTTTTTAGGAAATGTTTTTGGCTGAATAAGGTCGCAACCTTCGGAGGCAGCTTCCCCAAACTTGTTACATGCGTGCTAATTAATTATTGTAGTGGTGAGTACACGTTTGACATAGCAGACAAAAGGCATTTATGGGTGGAGACTCCTGGTTTGGAGAACATCTCTAAACACTAGAAATCCTTTTATTGAGGCAGAGAAGGACGGGGACGGGGACCACTGATTGGTGGTACTGAGGAAGCCACGAGTTTTGTGAAGCCCTGTGCTTTGGGAAACGTGGGAAGGGGTTCAGCACAGGGCTGCACCCCATCCTTCCAGGCAGTGGGCAACAGGTTTTGAAGCACCTTTCATGCTGTAGATGTTGGAGAAGGTTTCTGGCTGCTGTGGAGTTTTTTTTTTGGAAATGCTTAAGGGAGAGCAGAAGGAAATATGTTAGGACCGGGGAGGTTTATCTGTCTTTCACTCCTAATGGTTAACAGTGCCGGGGATGTGGGTTGAGATCTTCTCAGGCACAACACCACTGGGATGATGGTCTCCAAGGCTGGATGCTTGCCGCTAAAAGCCAGGCTGTGGCATGGGAGTGAACGAAAGCAGCTGGCTTTTCTCCCGGGAGCTGCTCACTCCGGTCTGGCTGTTGTTGTGTTTCTGTGGAGGGGAGCGTGGTCCCCGCCGTCCCCATCTCACAGTCACGTTGCAGGGCTTGGCTGACCTGGGAAGGGGTCTGCTCCTGAGGACAACTGGGAGCCTAAACACTGGAAACCTTTTTGTCTTGGATGTATCTCCTCTGCATATCATTAAAGTGAAGGTCTGCTCTCATTGATCCCGGTACAAAGCAAAGGTGTCTCTGGATTTCCAGCAGTACAACAGATACGGACTGTGGTCCATAGTACGGAGCTGGGGACTGCATCACAATTCCTGCAGCTTCCTGAGCCTGGTGTAGGACGAAGGTCTACCTCTGTAGAGCCCAAGAGCAGCCACGTACCCCAATAGTAGTGTGGTTGCATAGCACACACGGGGCTGATGTCCAGAGGGAAATGCCCAGGTCACACAATAGGCTCATAATTCCCTAGAGAACACTCCCAGCAGAGTTCTGAAGCATCTCAGGATTTCTGGGGACATCAGAGCTAGGGAGGTCTGGTTTCCAGCATATTTGTGCCCTCTGTGCTTTGCTGTCACTTGTGAACGCTACTTAAAATTTTCTCAAGTTAGGGTGATACATGGTTCTCTAAATGGTCCTCTGGTTTCTAACGTGATATATAGCGTCAATTTTCAGGTAGTCTTAGAGCCAGGTAACTTGTGGTTTGCTCGTCCTCTCTTTAAACCCCTGGGTTTTTTCCTCAAGACCTCCATGTGTGGTGTTCTTGGAACATGGCTCACGTGGGTCTGCTTTCTCCCCTGCACAGTTCGTGTCTCTGGATTGTTATACGCCTCCCACGGTCTGAACAGCCTTTATTGTTTTGGCCTGTGATGTATCGCAGGTGTGCACTGAAAGCTGATTAACATCTCTTGTCAGGTGGATCGGTTATTGCTCCGTATCTGGCTCAAGCCTGTAGATGTTGGATTTCTTTGATAAGGTGCCAAAGTGACACTCTGATATCTGAGCCCAAGCACCGAGTCAAAGCTTTTCCCATCTCCCACCATGGTAGACCACCAAATCCCAGTAGAAGCAACTTATTTCTATGACTCGGGCGCTTGCTACTGGGAATTATCTGCCCTGGCAGAAGATAGTTTGCTTTCTTTGTCTTTGTTAGGCTCTTGCTATTGCTTGCTCCCTGTAGAGAGAAGTATAAAACTCCTTCCAGGTGACATTTGCAGAAAAAAATCAATTGTTTATCAACATCCCGGCAATCAATAAATGCAGTGATAGGTGCAACTGTCTCTATTGGAGCTCAGCCTCGATTGCTATGTAGCCAGCTTTTCTGCTGTAGCCACCTGTGGCTGAAGCTTGGCTGTTTCTGTGGGTCCAAAGCATGGAGTTGGTCTCAGAGGGCAGGTCCTCGGAGGATCAAAGAGTTGCCTTGTGCTGTCCTGAGCCCTTCCCTTCCATGGGGCGGTGGTGCTTATTGCTCTGTGCTTATTCTCTCTGATCTGTTGGCCTCTGCTGCCTGATTGAGGGAACTCAGGAGATGCCTGTGCACACATGGACGATTAGCAGCCAGGAAGGTGTCTGGTCTCTGGGTATTTCTACACCAAGCCACAGTTTCACAATGAAGAGGACAAGAGACTCACCCCAGATGAATTCACCCTCTATTTTGAAGTCTTAAGTGAAGAGGTAGTGTCTGCTCATCCATCTCCGCTAAGCCCCTAGACGCCTTCTTTTTTCCGAAGCACCCTAATGCCTGTATTATATTTCCCTCCCTATTCTCTTGGTGCTGGAGAAGATGGGCATGGAGGAGGACCTCTTACAAAGCCTGTGTGTTCCTGCTATGGGTGTTGATGCCGTACTGGTAGGCATCTCCAGACAGCCGTCACCTTCTTCCTACTGTGCTACCTCTACCCAGCTGGCGCTGCCCTTTGTCTGGGACACCTGCAGGCTTTAACTCCTGCTTGAAGCTGTTACTTGGTATTTCATTAAATGAGGGAATTTAAAGATGGCCCTATTTGTGCAGGGTTCCTGAGCCTGAGCTTTCCCATCTAACCAACTTTGAGGTTTCCTGGTGACGGCCACGTGGCCAAGATACCCCTCACAAAAAAAAGCGGCTAGGAATGGAAGAGTTAACATCAACAGCTCAGAGAGACGCTGGAGAGTTACATCATGTTGCTGTGGAAACTAACTTTCTGAAACCACAGTGATGTATGGGAAAGCTTTGGGTCAGCGGGTAATAAATTCTGTTTAAAAAGTGATTTTTTCCCCATCTGCTGATGTAAACATCATTAAGAGAAATGACGGCTGAGAGATGGATTTCTTTTTATATCAATTTTCAGACAAAGAAAATAATTTTTTTTTATAATAAAAAAAGTTGCTGGAAATCAGCGAGTGCTATAAATAATGAAATAAAAAAAAAGCACCGGTGATGGAACAGAAATTTTCCCTGGTGATTGGTTTACAGCTTTCTGTGATTTAATGGAAACTTGCAGTTGCCTGTGGGAAGCTGCAGCAAAGCCCTGGCCGGGCTCCGTAAGCTGACGCTTTGCAAATTACAGCCTGAATCTCAGGCTTGGAGGACTTCAGAGCATCATTGTCCTACACGTCCTCTGTCATCTGCATTTCCTTGTCCTGCCCGTTGCCATTGAGGGGGCATGTTTCTGACCTGCCTGCACTGGGGCAGGGCCTGCTGTGCTGCTGTTGGGACACTCGCTACCTGGAGGGGGGGAGGATTTGGGGTTGTTTTTTCACCCTCTGGGACCCAGAAGGGGCTGGAGTGAGGCAGCAAAACTCTCCGTTTACGCAAAGCAGTGTGACAGTCCCAACTAACTGCAAGAGGGCTACCGGGAATGCAGAAGAAGGTGTCACTGTGATTAATGGGGTAATTAATAAGCAATTAATGTGCTTTAGAGCATGGCTTTACTTTTTATCCCAGCCATCCGCTCAGCACTGAGCCACCTTCTCTGACGGCCGGGGTTCAGAGCGGCTTGGGCTGATGGAGATGATGCTTCCAGATCTCCTCCTTGATGCCACCAGGATGCAACTCTGCGTTGGCACAGCAGGGAGTCTGCTGTGGAGAGAAGGAAGGAAATTAGGGTTTTTTCCCTAATTGATTTCACTAAACAATCCAGTGGATTGCCCTTAGACTGAGTGCTCCAAAATATCCCCCTTTGGCAGCTTCTCCATTCACATCCCCAAACCCTCTGAGAGCTGGCTCACGTGCAGATGCCCTGCCTGGCATCACAAATTCACGTTTCCCTGAGCTAGAGCCTTGCTCGCAGCTTGCCCTTCTGCCATTTTGCTCTACCAGCTCAGCCTGCATTTTCACGTGCCCTCCAGCAGCCCCTGTTAGCCCGGTTCTCCATCACTCCCAGGTGGGTTCTCTCAGTTATATTAAAGCCCCTCAAGGTGTTATGCTGACGTCTAGAGTTGAGCAATAAGTGCATTTTCCGTTCCATGGCAAAATTCTGGAGTTTAATTTAAATGTATTTTTTGCTCTGAAATGTCCCTGTGAAACCATTAAGAAATTGTTTACATATTTTAAGTCGATTTTGGCATTTAAAAGCAACTGGAATATAAGGGAAACTTCTAAGTGAAAAGTTGTTTTAGTAATGAAAATCAAAATATTCTGTGCCCTCAAAATAATGAAACATGATGTTTTGATGTTACCAAAACACTGGGGTCATTTTTTTGTTTGGAAACAAGACTGTGTAGGTATTGACATGCCCAGGTGAGTTGGGGTTTGGTTTTTTGTTTGTTTTTTTTTTTTTCAAGAAATCAACCTTTTCCTAATGGAAAATCCCCGAGCAGCTCTGGTAAGAGCAGCCAAACCTTGCCCACTTGTGTAATGCCATTCTTTTCACTCCTCAGCCCCAAGACTGGTGCTCTACGAGCAATCCCAAAGACTGATAATTAATCGGCGCAGCTTCTTCATGGACAGAGAGGGAATATGGTAGCAAAAAAATAGTAATGCTTCAATGTTTGTGAGTGATGGGGTAGCCACGGAGGGCAGCCAAGGCTCGCTGAAGCACCCAAGTATCTTAGAGGATATGAATGTTATAATGAAGTGTAATAAAAAAAGAAATTAATGTGATAAAAAATGTTGACCAGGTCAACAAGAGGCAGAAGGTATCACAGCTCTGACACAGCGGAGATGGGAAATTTTGCACTGTGCCGTAGACTAATGGAAACATTAGTAGGAATGAAAGTTCACTGGTTGCTTTTAAAAAGCGGAGGAGAGGAAAAACGGGTGTGCGAGATTGCAAGAAACCTCATTGCCCCAAGGCCAACACATGTGTGTCATTTGAGCTCGGCGTTTTGTGATCTTAAGTGATTTAAGTTGCCTCTGCTGATGAAGACCAGGTGGGTTGCTGTGTGCTGCTCCAACGGCGGCTCCTTGGCTGTCCCTGTCCCGCCACAAGAGAGATGCTCGCTCAGGACAATGCTTCTCTCGAGCCCTTGGCTGAATGCACTGTAGGTTGGACGTGGTCACAGGTGTGGAGACCAGGTGGACCCAGGACCACAGTGCCGGTCTTGCAGGGTATCGGAGGGGCTCCTACCCCATCCCATCCTTGTTTGCACCTCCAGGAACGGGGTGGTGCCCTTGCTCCAGGAGCCTCTCCTCAAACTGCCTGGACTTCTAAATGCACCCATAGTCTTCTGTTTCTCAGGCCCAGCCAGGCGTGTGGGTATTTTAAAGGCCACTTTTAGCCTGCCTGTCTGCCAACATGGTTTGCCTACTGTAACCAACCCCCTTCATGTCATCATTTACTGCTCCTCCAATATTTGTGTCAACTGTGATCTTTGCTGGCAGCAAGCTCATGTTTTCCCTTCCAGATTGCAGAGAAAAATCCCCAACATCCCTGGGCTGAGAGCAGAGCTTTCCCGGAGCCGTGCCTGAGCTCCGGGTCCCCTCCAGAGCAAGGCACCGCTGGCCGCCTCTGCTTCGGGAGGGGTCAAGATTTCAAGTCAAGGCCTCCCAATTCTTTTACCTCCTTTTTGTCCACCTGGCAGAATTACAGGACGTGTGCTGGGGGAATTGTTTGAGCTGCGGTCTTAGCTTGACAGCAGTGACGAGAGGGTGAATGATCTTTCTGTCAATGCAGGGAAAGCCATTGCATGCTATTGATTTTTTTTTTTTTTTT
>VWZL01001673.1:74717-131786 GCA_013396915.1 Stercorarius parasiticus
CCCCTTCCTGAAATTTTGCTTTAATTGCTTCTCTTTGGCTCTTGCTTAAGGTTCCCTACTCCGAGTGGGTCAGCGTATTGATCCTGCACTTTGATAAGGTCAGAGGAGATCAGCTGTGACATTTTGAAGAGATTTGCTCCTCCCCTAATGGGCTTAGTCATCAATGAGTTTGCCAGGGGACATGGCAGGGGCGAGACTGAATTTAAACTCTTACATATGTTTATTTAGGTAGTCCTGCAAGGCTCTGAATGGCGATATCACTTGAGAGACTAGAGTGTCCAAGGTACGGGTTGTGAACTCTGCATGTGATACTGACCAGCTTAACAAGACTTCTTTGAACCTCTATGTCTATGGAATCATAGAATCTGTTGGGTTGGAAGGGACCTTTAAAGGTCATCTAGTCCAACCCCCCCTGCAGGAAGCAGGGACAGTTTTGACTGGATCAGAACTATGACTATGACCCATGTTACGGCAGATGAAGTCTGGGAAACTGGGTGAGGTGGCACCAACTGGTCCCAGAGGACACAGGAAAAGGCGACCCCCACTTTTGGCACATCTGCAAAGCCTGGGCTGTGCCTTCGGCGTGGTGTCTCCAGCCGCAGCTAATCTCTGATAATTCAAAGGAAGGTGAGAAAGAAAAAAAAAAACAAAACAAAACAAAACAAAACAAAAGAAGAGAAATAGCAAGCAACATCTGTCTGGCCAAATGAGTCTGGAGGAGTAAAATAAATAAATGAATTCCTTCCTTATGTCTGCAAGCAACCAGCTGAGGTCTTGGGGAATGAGATTGGACTGCAGCTACCGGCTTAATGAGGAGCTCTGAGGCTGAGCAACAGATAACGCAGAATTTCCTGTTCTTGTCATGGCTGAGGGGAGAAGGACGGGAGCCGGGGCACTGAGGTATGCCCTGCGCCATCCCGCCCCACTCCCTTTGAGCTTGAGCTTTGGATGTCTTCCCAGGAGCTGGATTAAAGCCTAGCTGTTCAAAAGTTATCTACTGCTAGGCTAACGATGTCACACAAGGAGGATCCACACCCTTGCCAGGTCCTCCAGCGTTCGGCTTCCCTCCCTGCTGGGAAATGACACTGTATTTTGGGATTTATCTGACCTGAACTTCCAGGCATTGAATCTTGCCATGTCTTTGTCAAAGCCTGGGAAGTCCTCTGCAACCCAGGATATCTCCATGTTTAAGATGCCTAGACATCTTGTGATCTCTTAAGCAACTCTTCGCTAAACTGAACGAGCTGAGCTGAGTTATGAGTTTTTCCAGCTCTCAGCCACATGTCTGGCCTCCATTACAATGCTCCCTGGTGTCTCCCCTCCCTGTGGGGACACCAAGGCTTGGGGCGCAGTCTGTGGGGGAGCAGGCAATGAGAGAAGGCTGGTTGCATGTGGTTGAATCTTCAGCAACTTTCTCGTCATCCCTGAGTCCTGCTTGGCCAGTCCCCAAGGCAGCGCTTTTGCAGGATCGAGCAACTGGTGTTGAGCCCAAACCTACAGCATCCTATGTTAACCGCTCGTGGTCCAGCAGGCACGCTTATCCCACATCTCTCCTGGAAGGGTCATGTTGGTGCCTGCTGCCTCTGAGTGGCTCATGAGGTTGCTGAAGAAGGCAGAGTTGTTTTTTCTGCCCGAGATGTCCCCACATTTCCTGGAAGAGCTCTGTAAATGCAGAGTTTGGTATGCTCTGCACCAGGGCTCTCTGAGCCTCTACTTAAAATGTTGGAGGGGGGGTGGTTTTTTCATATGGAGTCATGTAAATGTGGGTAAAAGAGGGGCAAAACGGTGGGTAAGAGAAGGAGCAAATGCAAATGGCCAGGGAAAGCCCAGTTCCTGCACTTGCTTGGACGAATATTCACTTTCTCTGTGGAAAGCATCTTCAGTCCTCGCTGCAGTCGGTGCTTTCTGAGGTAATCTCTCACACTGTAAGTGGTTGTAATTTGCATTCCTGGTCCCCAGAGGTGTTATCTTGCATTTGGTTGCATCAGAATGCCTTTTTGCACAGTAATGTACCTTGGCAGAGTAGATCAGGGGTGAGTAGCTTGTGGCCGTGGGACCACGTGTGGCTGAGCAGAGCAGCCTGTGTGTTCTGTCATTCGCTTCACCCACGTACGAGTGTTTATCCTCTTGGATCCGTGCTTGGCTACATGGATCAAGGGGCCCTCGATCGGGGTAGACTCTGTTGACACCTGATAGGCCAGGGTGACAAAAATATGTTTAGTGGCTCTATAATGGGCCGTGAATCCTGCCCCTTGTATCTGATCTCATTTAGCCTACTCTGTAACCTGCCCTGTTCTCATCATTACTTACTGCGTGACCTCTCTTTCTGCTGTCTATAAATGCTCCCAGCAAAGAGTATCACTCCAGCAAATGGTGGATAAAATGCCGAATGATGTGGACAGAGAGCAGAGCATTGGCATTGATCTAAACTGCCCGGAGGTCCCTGCTGATCCGTGAGCAAAAGCTTTTTGTTGATGTTTTCAGACTAACAAGTGAGGCCATAAAGTTTTCAGGATATCCCAGGCGCTGGCAGAGCAATCCAGTCAGGCTCTCTTATCAGATTCTCTTTGTCTCGCTTATCTTTCCCTCCTCTTCTCCTTCTCCGTTAGGGTGAGAATTGCCTTCTCTAAAGGGTTGGTTTCGCATTGCTACGATGGGCAGCTGCAGCCTTTAGCAGAGTAAGCAGATATGAAGCTTAAAAATTCAGCTGCTTAATGAAACATCTGGCCTCCAGGTCCTCCCCAGCACCAGCCCTGTGTGCCCTAGTGCCTTTGGGGCCCACCGTCAGACTCCTCAGGATGGGAGAGACGTGTTTCTTGCCTGTCCTACGCACACAGCCACCTTCTCCATGGAGGATTTCCAAGGTACCAGTCTCTGAAACGTTCCTGACTGCTGCACCGGGCAGGCGTCCATCACCTTGAGCCCACAGAGGGAGGTTAAGGGTAGGTCACTTATTAAAAAGTCACTTTAACTAACTTTTTCTCAGCTGGGTGTGCGTTATCCCAAGGGACAGAATAGCTTTGGGTACTCTGGCTGTGGTCCAGACCTAGCCCTGCAAATCCCGTCCAGCTCAGTTAAGGTTAGTTAAGGTGAGCTCAGTT
This sequence comes from Stercorarius parasiticus, assembly GCA_013396915.1. NCBI lineage: Eukaryota > Metazoa > Chordata > Aves > Charadriiformes > Stercorariidae > Stercorarius > Stercorarius parasiticus. Next base: position 77,819 of record VWZL01001673.1, read on the forward strand.
AAGGGCAGTGTGAGAGAGCAGAATCAAGCAGAAGGTCGCCCGCAAGCTGGGATGTCACCGGAGCATGCAGGGTTTTGCACCATACTCAGGTTAATGCTTTGCAAACACTATTGCCAGACAAACTCCAGTAATGTTTAAGTTGGTTTAGACTGGGCATGAGATCCTTAGGCCTTAGGAGTGGATGGAGCAGTACAGTGGAGTGCTCAGAAGATACGTAGCTGCCTTGTTTCTGGTTCCCTCTGGGGTATTGTGTGAGTTAGAGCAGTCAGAGGGCTCCGACGGTTCAGAGTTTGAGGTACCTTGGTATCACCAAGCTGCAGGGTGCTGCATGGGCTGTGACAGTACCCTGACTCCTCGTGCGGACCTTCCTGCAGGCTCCTGGGTGCTGTGGCATGGCGCAGGCTGCGTCGGTGGTGCAGCTGCAGTGAGCAAGGTGTACAACAGGGCTTGAAATGCCTTAGGAAGCCGTTTTGCCAAATGTGGCTTGGGTCTAAACATCAATGGGGCTGTTGATATCTCCCTGCCAAGAAGCATCTGTGGGCAGGCAGTGGAGATCTCCCTCTTTTCCCTTCCATTTCTTTCACTCTACTGCTCCCGTTAAGCTCTCTTCACTGCACTCATTCTAATGGTCCCTCTCTTGGTTTACGTCCTTCAAACTCTTCCCTTTAAACACTTAGTCATCACTTAGCCAAACTACTATATACAAATATAGCTCTTTTGATCTTCCTACGTAAATCAATACCTCCTGCCCTTTAATCTTCGTAGTGGCTTTCTCTGAGCTCTCTCCAATTTACTATCTGTCTTTGAAAGCGAGTTGTCTTTTGGGCCTGATTCTCCACAATTTCTAATCTCCCGAAGCCCCCAATACCTGCCTACAGCGGGAATACGTGGTGGCTCCTTGCCACCTCCATTTATCTTCAGGTGGTACAAGAAGTGACATACAGAGCATCTCTTGTCTTCTGGGACTTAGGTGGCTCTTCACAAGCAGCCTGTGCTGGAAGTGACCCGTGATGCAGCCCAAGCTCCTGTTCCCAAGGCAGGTCTTACAGGACACACAAAGTCAAGGCAGAAGCCAGCCTCAACGCCACTGTCCCATTTTTGGGGTGCAAGACAGTTGTCCCCCTTGGGTTGTGGAAAGGAATTTCTGCAGTAATTGGTGGCTGTAGGGATGAATCCCACGTTCTCTGTGACAACGCAGCCAATATGTGACATAGGTACCAGCAAGCCCAAGACAGGTGAAGGGAAATGAGGTGCAGGGAGCGGTTATTTGTCCCTTCAGAGTGGGTAATGTGGGCATCCCCTCCTGGGCAAGACAGCTAACCCTGCCTGGCTGCCTCTGGGGAGTCTTCATCCGTGGTCGGTGGGTGGGAAGCTGGACCTGGGATGTGGCACATGTGGGGCGAGAGGCACTTGTCATCGCCACAGCGGGCAAGGATTGCCTCTTGTCAGCAGCTTGGCTGGAGCCATGGGAGCACCAGGAGCATCCTGCTGGTGTGCAGTGGGAGGGAGCCTCCTGCCTTGATTTAATGCAGGTGTCAGACACCAAGCCCAGCGCATGCTTTATCCCAGGTGTTTGGCCTGTCAGTTACCTTACATTTGGTAAATAAAACTGTCAGTGAAATGGTCTTGAGCACGTGACCGTGGCTTTAGGGCAAGAATTACGGCTCTCTGTAGGGCTTGAAGAGGCCATTGTGCAATCCCTCGTCCTCTCCTTGCCCCGACTGTTACCTCCAGTTACCCTGGAACCATTCCACCCCTGGACTGGGAATGCTGGGAAAGTAATTTAAAGCCATTACAGTCAAAAGGCTTCCCCCCCCCCACCCACCCTTTCAAATGAAAGGTTTATAATAGCAATAAACCCCTTATTTTAGCATCTCATTATGGGTCAAATAAAAGCTGGTCAGAGCATGAGACAGAGGATCTCACCACTCTGCTCATCCCCACTGGATAAATGTAGTAGTGCTGCCATGGGCCATATAGCTTAATTAGTCACTATCCTCTGCTGTTCCCAAAAGGGGAAAAAAAAAAAAAAGAGAAAAAAACCTTTGCAAAGCCTAGGCAGGCTGTCTGTGTCATATTTCCTGTGTTCTTAGAGGTGTTAATGAATTCATTAATCACTTAATGGCAAGGAGGGTCTTTAGGGACCAGCATCACAATTTACTGCTCCCAGGAGGCAGGCTCTCTCTGTCACTGATCTAAAGTTTCAGCTCGGCTAATTTGTGCCAGTGGAGCCGCTGAGCTGCTGCCTGCTGTCCTCGGAGTGCTCGTGGACCTCCGAGCCTCGCGGTGCCGGGGAGCATGGCAGCGGCACGCTGAGTGGCGGGATAAGGTCTTGCGATGAATAATTGAAGCATTTGGAGGCTGAACAGGGCGAAGGAAACATCTCCCCACCCTCGCGGTTGCGTTGCTTTCATTTTAATTTTTTTTTTTTTTTTTCCACTGGGACAGGCTCCATGAAAAACTACTGCAAAAGCTCCTCCTTGCCATAGACACGGGAGCGCGTCCTAAGCCTTGGAGGTTTCTTGCTGACTTATAGGAAATATAAGCTATGGCACAGGGGCTGTATAATCTGGGCCTGGGACTGCAGGCTATGCTGTAAAATGAGTCTGTGAATCTTTTCTAATTGATGAGCGTCAGGGTGACGTATTTTGACTGAAACTGTCAGCTGAGACATGAATTTGAATGTTTGCATCTCTGTTCCGTGGAAAATGTTGATTATTTCAGTCTCTCGCCCTTGTTGCGGGAGAGCGGCTGATGCCAAAGTTCCCTACAAAATGGCTCTTTTGGCTTATTTCTAATCACACGGCAGTTCAGGGAGAGGAGGACGTGAACAGAGCCCTCCTCTCTGCTAATTCCCTTCCACCAGCCTGTCATCACTTTGCAATTGCACCTTTTTCAAGGGTTTTTTTTTTCCTCCCTGCTTTTCTGTTCTCCCATTTAACTTCTGCTCTGATTTCTCTTCCCATCTTTCCTCTCAGTCTGTTACTTTCCCAGATTGAGAGCTGCGGGAAGCAAAGTACGTAAGATGAGGGGTGGCAGGGCGGGCAGAGCCCGTGGACCATGGCTGTCCATATGCAGGTGGTTGCTCCCCATCCCTAGTACCTGCCTGGGGTTCCTTCCTTGCAGTCGTGTTCTGTGCTCAACAGTTATCGCAGGGACGTGCGAGATGAAAAGCAGGGGAGAAGCTACACCTCAGCCTGAGAGAGAGGGAAGGAAAGCAGGAACACAAAACCACTTCATCGTAGAAAACACAAAGGGAGGCAATTTCAATAAATGCCAGATGGTCAAAATTAACCAGAGACATGGAGAGCCCTACATGCCCAACTGTTTGCTTTGGCAGGGATCCTTCAGCTTTTTAAATAAGAGTCTCCCAGGCGCCCTCTTCTTCTCCTTGGCTTTCCTCATCCCCTTCACTCATCCTCTGGACCCCTCTTCTTACTCCACCCTTCTTTTCTTCTCCCTTGGGTCTCTTTCCTGGCTTCCCATCTCCTACTGCTGCCCATGATCCACATTGCACCTCAAATGCTGCCTTATGCAAGAGCGAAGCTCGACCCATGCGTGGGAACCAGCCTCCTTCCACCACGAAGAGGTGTCCCCATTCGATAGCAGCCCTGTTGAAGGTGGGACCTTGCTGCATGGCTGGGCAGAGGGCATGCATCCTGCTGGGGCATCGGGACGGTACCTGCACAGGCCGGCTGCAGGCACGGGAAGACCACTGCAACACAACCCCATAGAAACATTGGAGCACCCCAGTCCTGAGGTTGTCCTTCCCATGAGCAGTAGCTTCTTCCTCCCCTCCCTTGGCTTTTGGGTCAGCCTTTATTGTTTTGTTTTGGCTGGAAAGCCAGCAGGATCCCTTGCAAGTAGAGGGCCCAGCACTTGGCACTCACCCTGGCAGAGCAGGGGGGACCTGGCGTTGTTAAATCGGAGCCCCACCACATGACATGTCCCTCCAGACAATGCAATCAGGAGGGCCCTTGTACGCCGCAGGCAGAGAGATCCAGCTAACGATGGACTCTTTTGTGTGTGCGTGTGCTCTCTACATTTGAAACATTTATTATTCTAAATTGCTTTCTGCACATTTTACAATAATTACGACTAGTGTTTGCCTTGTTATCTCCACAGTTACTAACAAGAATGCCATCATTATTCCAGTCATTAGCAAAATGGATGTTGTTGTCCGGAGTTGCTGGCTGTGGGACTGCTTTCAGGAGGAGGCTCATGCTCTCCAGCCTTGCTCGCTCTGTCTTTCTTACAGAGGGGTATTGTTGTTCTCAGTAGGATTTAACCTAAGGGGGTGAAGGGGGAACAGAGATTAGGTGGAGAAGAATTGGTTTGAGGGAGTGCTGGTGGATGTCAAGATTAGCAGCCGCGAGCTCTGAGAAGCTGCTAATGGCAGCATCAGTAGAAATTAGAGAAAAAGCAGCCATTTCGCCACGCTTCTTCTGTTTGGTGTGTCTTAGGTTTGTTCCTGGCACTACAGTCCGATATTCTCCCTTTAAGGCCGTGTTGCTTGGACATGAAGAGATACTTTTGCTCTGATGATGGAGGTATGTGGATGAAGGGGTAAAGGCTGGAATTAAGCTGACAGTGCTCAGCTGCTGTAAGGTGAGTCCAGTGACATGCCGTCCCGTTGCCTGCACGGTGGCACCCATCTCATCAAAAGTTGGAAGCCCCAGCAAAGATTGTGGACCCACCGGGTCTCCCGTTGCCTGCATGGTGGCACGGTGGCACCCATCTCATCAGCAATGGAAGCCCCAGCAAAGATTCTGGACCTGCTGGGTCTCTCCCATTGCCTGCATGGTGGCACCCATCTCATCAGCAGCTGGAAGCCCCAGCAGAGATTCTGGACCCCCTGGGTCTCCCTTGATAAACAAAGAAGAAAGACAGGTTGGGTAGGTTGTTTTTTTCAATAAGAGGTTTTGTTTTTTTTCCTGTGGTCTCCCTCCCAAAATTTCACAACCTTGAAACATATGGAAATTCGTTTAGATTTCCTTCATTTCAGGGGGAGGGACATGGGAGGGAAATTGTACCCCCAAAAGATCCTGGTTTACCTCGAAGCCTTCTGTTTCATGTCCTAACATGAATGTTGAACTTCACATTTCAACTCCTGCATACGTTTTTCTGCAAATCTTACAAAACTGTTTGCAGACGTGACCAAATGAAGCATTTTGTTTAAGTTGAGTAATAGGTTTCATTCAAAACCAAATGATTGTTTTTCTCATTTTAGTAAAAAAAGGAATTAAAAAAAAGTATTTCTTAATTTTCCTTCAGTTTTTGAAATCTTGGGGGAACCAGAACTGTTAAGTATCTGTCTCACCATGAGACTCCAGAGGGAAGGTCTTATTGGCTTGGAGCGTAAAGACAATATGTACAAACAGAGAGGCGAATAACAAGTAAAGTTTGTTTGGTTTTTTTGGGTTTTTTGTTCCCCCCAGATATTGATCTTTTGCACCACTGTGCAAGAATTGCCGCATTATCCCGTGGTTCGTTCTTACAAGGCTTGGTTTTTCAGTGTTTAGAACATCTTTGCAGGACAAACCACATCCTCGGTACTTTTTAACTACAGAATCACAATGGTTGTCATTGTTTTTTATAGGAAGCTAGGGAAAAATTATTTATGGGCATATTTTACTCCTTTCTAAATGCAAATTATTAATTCAAGGGAAGATGTATAATTGTTTCCTGATATTAGGTATTTTTAGGTGTGCTCACATCTGAATGCTAGCAAGCAGGCCTTTTTCCATTACACTTTGGAAAGAAAAACAAATTTCAGTGGGATTGTATTTGTTGAATACTGATTAAAGTAACTAAACAGAATTTAGAGTTTATATGGAAAATAAGGTATAAAGTCTGACTTACTGACTTAAGCTATTTCCTGTATCTTAGAAGACTGTCTCCAGATTAAAGCATAACTATGATAAAATACAACTCATAACCCAGATGATAAAATAACATGCCTTATAATGAAAAAGGAATTTTTCGTGTTCTACCAAACTTGTAATACAGTAGAAAAAGTAATATACACATATAATGAATGACCCAAACAAGTCATCTGTGTGTATATCAAATTACCCCAATGCACAATATTTAAAAGTTAAGGGTCTCCTTCAAGTGTTGAGTGAAGTCAAAAGAGAAGGTGATCTGTGAGTTCTGTGGAAGTCAGCTTGTCCCTGGAGATGATTCTGCAGAGAATAAATTAGGACAGTCTGGGTGATCCCATAGGCCAAATTCACAAAGGTGCCTAGTTCTTGGTCCAGACCTTCAAGTTCTTCTGGTTTGTGACATCTAGAGGGGAAGATCTTGTTCCTCGGGAGTTGTAGTTCCCATCAAGAAAACCTATCCCGCCCTGTTCCTCCTCTCCACCTTTCAATGCGTGTAACCTAAAGTGGGTTACCAAGCCTCACAGCTTGTTTTCAGCATGCTGTTGATATACAGCCCTCTGCGATTAACTCGTACGACCCTGATCCCACAAGCACGGTGCCTAGACATCAGGCATCTGTTGGTGGCTGAAACTGAGATGAAGATGGTGGCAGTGTTGGGAGGTGGGGAGAAGAGGGAAACTGTGAGTTACATCTGCAGCTTTGAGGGCTAAGTGGTCGATGGGCTGCACCACAGAAAGGAGGAGTGGTCGGAGTGAAGGCGGACAAAATAGAGTTTTGTGACCAAAAATGTGCCTTTTCATGTGCACCTGAGCAGCCTTTTCTTCTGAGAAAGACCTTGCTGTTGCCCTGACTTTATTCTATTGTCTTTGGGACATTTTAGTTCACTGGTACCTGGAGATCACTGGAAGTGTGGACCTTGAGGAGTATGCTCACGGAGGGGCAGGTTTACATGGACATCTTGCAATGTTGCATCTCTGTGAGCCAAACTTAGGTACCTGTGTTGACTTTAAACCATCCATCTCCGTGTTTTTACCTTGCAGAGCTGTGATCTCCCACCGCAGCGTAGGGTTTGGAGAGAGTCCTGATGCTAGTGAAGAGCAGGCAGGGAGCTGAGAGGATAAGGGAGGGCTGGTGGTCAGTTTATCATCATCTTAAGATGGTCAGCTGTTGCTGAGGGAATTGTGCAGAGCTTCAGTCTTCTCAAAAAGTCCTTCACCGCTTGGCCATTGCAGAAGAGGGCAACGGTTTGAGCTGTGGTAGGCTTGGGACTGCTACAAGATGAGCTGCAATGCTCTAATGATGCATTTCAGTCTTCAGAAAGCTTTAATTGATCTTCGATCAATGGATCTTTGATGCAGTAAACCCATCTCCTGAATAGGAAAAATCAATCTATAAATCTGATAATCTGCCTTGGTTGATTACTTGAAAGGAGACAAAGCTACCGTTTGTTGGCAGCATTTCTCTGTGCTAGAGGGCCTCCACTGCTGTCCTTTATGTCCTCTGGCATGCAGTGTGTGGCCCGTGGCCTGGGGACATCTGAGCAGACCCTCTGGAGGAGGTTGACTTGGTGACTTCAGTGTCGTGTGCCAACCCAGGACCTTACTGCTTCCACTAAAGCACTGGTAATAGCATTGCTGGTACCAGAGACCCAGGTCCTGTCACATTGGACTCTCCATCCACCTCTGGTCAGGTACGCTGCTAAGGAATTATGCTTAATTAAACAAGATAAAGAGGGCAAGAGAAGCAGAGGGATTAAACCCAGGGCTGAGTAGCAGGGAGTTGCTATTGCTCTTGTTTATGCTGAGTCTCTCTGTGGGGGATGTTCTTCAGTTTGTCTCAGCACGCCGAGAGTCCTTTAAGTGAGAGACTGTGGTTTACAGAGTCAACAGATTTAAGCAGGCTACGAATATTAATTATTAATTACACTTGGAGAGTGCTATACATTAGATTGGTGAAGTAGTTAACAGCTCTGCCTCCTCCTCCCCGCAGACATGCTCTTGCTGTCAGATTTCTCTCCCCGGCTAAGACCCCGGTGCTAGAATTAGGCCAGAAACTATTTTCCAGTTGAGTGGCTTTTAATGGGCTCTCCAGACTTGTTCTTTGCATCCTGTGAGCGACTAGATATGTGGAGAGGAGAGACAGTGGGATTGGTTCATACTGTAAGAAGTATTAGGGTTTTAACTAAGTGGGGCTTGGTGCTGCTGGAGGTTGTGTCTCATTCTCCAGAAGCGCCCACAATGCAGGGCAGGGCTCTGCTCTGGAGAAGCCCATTTGCAGGACTCCTGAAGGAAGCTGTATTTCCGATGCAAAGCACAGTGGTGGTCTTTTTTGGTTCATCTCTTGTTGAGAGAGCATTTTACCAGGGACACAGCATGTTTCTGGGAGTCCCTTGTCGGCCTCAGCTATGGCAGAATTAATGAAGTGGTGTTTTGTGTAATGAGCGTGATGGTTTGGAGATGGTGGCACATCCTGGCTCTCTGCAGATGTTGAGAAGGTGTTTGAGTGTCACTGACAGCTTTTAAAGCCATTGAGGTACTGCTTCCTTCCTGAGATGTTCCTCTCTGTGTGACGCAGCATGTCTTGGTAGGGGGACGTGCTCCGTTGCAGTCACCCACACCTTCTTGTGATCTGAAGTTTTGCCCACGTGAAGGGACTTGCCGTGGAAGAGGACTGCCACGAGGGAAGGCACTTTGGGATGACGTTGGTGGGGTCTTCTGCTGAGCAAAGTCAGCTTTAGGGGTAAGTTTTGAGTTGGAGCTGGTGTCTTACAGCAAGACACTCCAACAAAAAGAATAAAAGACACTCCAAAATAAGAAGTAAGCCAACAGCAAGCTTCAGGTCCTCCCTGGTGACCTGCTGGCATGCTCCATAGCCGCATGAGGAGCTCAGCCCTGCTTTCCAGCCAGTTCTCCCTCCCTTCCTGCACCCCCACTTCAGCCAGGCGTTGCAGAGCGGTGGCCTGGCCGCGGAGCTGGAGACTGAGCAAAGCTCTGCCAGTGGGACCCAAGCAAAGGAGTTCCCTGAGCAAAGGATGAGCCATGAGCTGCCCATTGACTCCAGCTCTCGAACTGGCCGGGCTCCTGGGATGAGTCTCTGGAATGGTAATTTGGGATAAAGCACAGTCCTAATTATGGGAATCACTCAAGCAGCAACAAAAAGGGCAGCGGAGAGGAGGCCTGGGAGCTCCTTCTGCAAGAGGAAGGAATATTGTGATCTGTTAGCAGCTGACTTGTTTCCAAACACCTAGCACGCTCTGTGCGTGCGCTGTATTAAATAGCCTGCGGAATTTAATTCCTCTGGGAAAAAAACCAAAACAAAACAACCTCCCCACCCCCAAAGTGCAGCGATGTTGTAATTGGGCTGTGACAAAGCTGGATGCCTCCCCATCGGGGAAGGGTTGTTTGTAATTCTGCATTGTAAGAGAGGGACGCGGTGCGATCCTCTGTCTCGGCAGACAGTTTGGCAGGGAAAGTCACAGCTGGGTGATTCCAGCTCCCCCAAGCCGGGGCTTTTAGAGTGAAAATGCTGACAGATCCACAGCAATAGCGGGCAGGACTCTCATAATTTATTTTTAATGCCGTGCTGTCTTTAACTGTGCAATTTCCTCCAGGGTGTTTGCTTTGAGATTGCGAGATAATTACATCTCAGAAACCAGGCTAATTACAGTTAACAGCCTGAAAAAGTGAAGGCCCCCATTTCCCTCCTCTCCCCCCACCCAGGTTTTTCCACCAGCATTCCTTGCGGCTGCCCCTTCACTTCGCGGCAGCCCTGGCGAGGAAGTCAGTTTGGCACGGCACTGGGACGTTCCCTTCCCGTCCTCGCCCCGTGGAGGTGACGCCCCATTGATTTGTGTTGGGTGGGGACGTGGCAGCCCCTGCCAGGGCTGTGATGGGGAGTTCGATAGTGGGAAGGTCACCGCTGGTGCGGAGGGGAGGAGAAGAGGGTGCTGGTGGGGAGGGCAGGCAGAGGTTGGTGCCTGGTCAGTCTATCAGTGCCCTCTGTTGGGTGGACCAACCCGCTCAGCCACGGGCATCCTTGAAGAAGGATGCTTCCTTGAGCCAAGGGGGGAAAAATCCTGAATTTTCCAAGCCTCACCATACCGGATCTAGGCACATCACTGTGCATATAAGCAGTGAGCTGGGGAGCGTGTTGTCTCCCTCCAGCCGTCATACCGTATTCCATTTATTCCCATTATCACCTTCAATTACTCGTAGGTGCACCGGGCACGAGCTGGGTGTTGGGAAGCCCTTGGACTGGGATTGAGGTGGGGATCTCACAGCCAGGTCTGCCACTGCCTCCCCCTGGACCACACGGAAAGATGCTTCTCCTTCCTGACCCTAAGCTATTTTTTCTCCGTTTAACATGGTCGTTTATTTTTAGTGGTGGAGGGGTTGTAATTGTGGTGAACTGTGGCTTTTGCAGGATAGTTAATACCTTTATTAGTCCAAATGGGAAAAGGAAAAAAAGAAAAAATTCAACCCAAAGCCGACAAGCGTGTGGGCTTGGAGTCTCGTGAGACAAGAGCAGACTTTGTATCCAAGACATGTCCTTGTTTCTGTCTCTATCAGCTGGTCTAATAAAAGCTGCTAATGTTTCCTACAGGCCTTGCTGCCTTAATTTATGAGTTTGGTATGGGACCAGGGGCCCACTCGGCTGTCAGAAACATGAACGGGTGGGAGGGATGCTAATTTTGATGGGAACACAGTGAGGCAGAGCAGTTGGGGCTTCCTAGGGAATAGGGATGTGCTTTTCCCAGAAGCCCAGAGGTGATCCAGGTCCTCATGGTGTTTCTGCAGGGCTTGGCTCTCCTGGCCGCAGTACAGCTCCAGTGCACGAACCGCAACGCTCGCCGCAGCCCATGCTCCTTTGGAAATAACTCCGAAAGTTTAAAAGGCCCCTCCTGCCTTGAGCGTCACCTCGCTCTATCACAATGTGGTTGCCAGGCTCCGTAGAGAATGACAGCAAAGAGCTTCAAAGCGATGAACCCCCCCCCCTGCCCCGCCATCCTCCGGCAGCCTCGGATGCTGCTTGGCAGCGTACGCGTACTCTTGTGCTTCGTGTTTTTACACGATCTGGAAGGTTGGCCCCTAATTCTTGCAGTCTTGAAAAATAGTTCATTTTCTCTTCTGGGATTCCAGATCAGGGTTTAATTTAATGATTTTTTTTCCTTTCCCATTGTTTGTTTTTAATGATTAAGGTGATAGTTATAAATTGTTAACAAGTTCTGGTGGAAATGTGATCCCTGGGAACTTTTTTTTTAATGCTGAATAAAATAACAGTGAGATTGATTTAGCAAAGCCAGTTGGGTTGCTGTGTCTTCAAAGATTATCTTGGTTCTGCATGAAGGGCCAGATTTTCAAGAAGTATTTAGGCCTAACCGAAATCAGGTGCTTAAGCACCTTCAAAATAAGAGAAGCTTCTGTCTGTAGGGAGTGATAATATTGTGTGTTAAATCAGGCAGTGTATTAGACCTTACTTTTTTGGCTGGGTAATTTTTTTCAGGCGGATCGTTTCCTCTGGCAAACCGCTGAGCTGGCACAGAGCAATTGTTTTGCAAAAAAAAAGAACCAAAAAACCAAAAACTCCAAAACCCCAACACCTTTGCCGGAAATGGCCCATTTCCCTGGAGGTCACCAGGGCTTGCGAGGGTTGATGGTGACATCTCGGACAGTGACATCTCCTTGGGGCGCATGGTGGGGTGGTATTTCGGCACGACCTGGTATGGGGCCCATGACTTGGGGCAGAACTTGGCGGGGGAGGTCACCATGGCTTGTTTTGCTTCGTTCTCCTTCTTCTGCTTCATGTTTGCCGAGCTACAAAACATTTACTCCCAGCAATTATTCTGATGAGGCAGGGGGTTATTTGAAAGCTGCCAGCAGAGGTTTCTGGGGAAATGTCTTCAAAGGATGATCTTCTTCCGATGGAGGGTGTAATTGTTTAATGATTTTCTGTATGGATTTCCGTGTGGGCTGCTGCAGGACAGCCAGAGCTGGTCCGTCAGCAGAGAGCTTCTGCTTGTGCTTCGCCCTCTCCTCCCCCGGCGGCCCATGGCTGGTCAGCTGCCTTTTAAGCATTATCGTAGTCTTTCGGTTTATATTTCACTTGGTTTTTACTGCTCTGTGTCTAATTAAATCAGTTGACCGTGCACAACTGTGTTGTCTCTCCCAACACACCTTGCTAACATAGCCTTGGTTTCCACGGCTGCAGTAACAGCAGAAACAGGGTTGGGGCAGGACCTCCGAGCCACCAAGTCCCCTTCCCTGCTACTGCAGAAGATGGAGCACCTCGTCCCTCTCCGAGGCTGGAGAAAAAACCCTTCATATTGCTTCCCCTAATTGTTTGGACAGCGAGAAGCCTTATTCTAGTTTCTCACCTAAATTTATTCATGGGTGGTTTATGACCTTTTGCTGATGTTGTCCTTTCACCTTGAATAGCGCTTTCTTTTCCTTCATGTTAAACCTCCTGATACATGGAGAAAGAACAATTTTATCACCTCTCCACCTTCATTTTCTTAGACTAACAAGTCAGGGTCTCCTAGCAGCTGCCTCTTGTGAAAAGGCCACCTTGGCTCTGACGGTCCAGAGAGCTTTCCTCTGAGCCAGTTCCATCCTTGGTCCCAGTTTTGGGTGACAAGGATTGCACAGGGCTTCGCATGGGGTCTCACCAGCTTGTGTACTCTTTGCCCACCCAAAGCACATGCAGATGTTTATGAAGCCCCAGTGTTTACGCAGAGTTCCTGCAACATGCAAGGCCACTGCGCTTGAGGAATGGGATTTTAAAAGGTTTGATCCCTTTCTTAATTAAGTCACAGTTGAAATTCCCATTGATCACTAAGGTGTGTGTCCAGGACTTAATAAGTCTCTCTGCTCAGTGCCAGAAGTGGAGAACTCCTCTTGACATGATAAACCATGTGCCAAAGGCATTGCTGTGACTGATGGAGAGCCGAGGGGAGCGGGAGCTCAAAGCAGGCGGTGGCAGTGTGGGGCCAGGGATGGGTCCCCTCGTCCTGCCCCCTTCGCTTTGCTCAAGGAGTAGGTAGCACATAAATATTCTTAAATCATTTTTTAAAAGAAAGAGGGAAAAAAAGCGAAGCAAAATTGGACCCTTGACTCCCTGACAGATGGGAGCAGAGCTTATGCAAGGCTGAGAAGGACTTCAGAGGCCTGGATCCTGAGCAAGCTGAGAGATTTTGGACACGCTGTGGTCTGTGTCTGACATTTTTGGGTCCTTTTACCTGGGTGGGAACGCAGGGAGCAGGTGATCACGAGAGGTGCAGGAGGATCCTCCTTCCCAGCCACAGCACGTGGTGTTGGGAATGGTGGTTGCGTCCCGAGGCTGGCTGGAGATCAACCAGAGATCCTGTCTGATGGAAACTGAATCCTTCTGTTTCCTGCTCTAAGCCCTGTAACACAAAGCAGATGTAAAGGTCCAGCTGAGACCAGGAAATCTTTTGTGTGCGAGGTGGAGGCAAAAGTCCTCTGCATGCTACCAGCTGGAGGAGCCCATGCGATGGGAAAATCCCGGAATCATAGGATAGTCGGGGTTGGAAGGGACCTCTGGAGACCATCTAGTCCAACCTCCTGCCAGAGCAGGGTCACCCAAAGCAGGTTGCACAGGAACGCGTCCAGGTGGGTTTGGAATATCATAGAATGTGTTGGGTTGGAAGGGACTTCTAAAGGCCATCTAGTCCAACCCCCTACAGTAAGCAGGGACATCTTCAACTAGATCAGGTTGCTCAGAGCCTCATCAAGCCTGGACTTGAATGTCTCCAGGGATGGGGCCTCCACCACCACTCTGGGCAACCTGTGCCAGTGTCTCACCACCCTCAGTGTAAAGAATTTCTTCCTAATGTCTAATCCAAACCTGCCCTGCTCTAATTTAAAACCGTTGCCCCTCGTCCTACTGCTACATGCCCTTGCAAACAGCCCCTCCACAGCTTTCCTGTAGTCCCCTTCAGGTACTGGAAGGGGCTCTAAGGTCTCCCTGGAGCCTTCCCTTCTCCAGGCTGAACTTCGCCCCAACTCTCTCAGCCTGTCTTCATAGGAGAGACACTCCAGCCCTTGGATCATCTTCGTGGCCCCCATATCTCAAGAAGAGACTCCATCACCTCTCTGGGCAGCCTGTGCCAAGGCTCTGCCACCCTCAAAGTAAAGTTTTTCCTCATGTTGAGATGGAATTTCCCATGTTCCAGTTTGTGCCTGTCACCCCTTGTCCCATCACTGGGCACCACTGAGAAGAGTCTGGCCCCAAACCAGGTACCTCTGGGGCAGGAGAGACCTGGCTCTGCAGGGGAAGGGGCAACTACACCTGCTGTAACATATGACCTGACTTTCTGGAGTGCTCCCGAGTTCAGTAACGCCTGTGGCACCACCTACATCCTCCGCAGGGTGAGGGGGATGCTGTGCCTGGTTCTGCCGTGCCTCCAGCCCTGCGCCGTGGAGGTCCCTTCTGCCGGCAGCTGCCTCCAGCAGCGCGGCGAGTTGCTAAACAAAGCAAGAGAAAATCAGGCGCAAGCTGTGCAATTTGCAGATGATCTGTGTACCTGCTAGCTCGTAACAGATGTTTTCCTTCGTGTGACCATTTGTGAGCTGCTTCCTTGTCACAGTCTGCAGTAGCTGTAATGCTCGGGAGTGAGTGATATCTTACACCTGCACCCAGCAGCCTTCCTGCCTGTAAACCTGCTCTGCAACTCCAGAAATTTCCCGTTGCACAGAGTTTTATATCCAGGCCATCAAAAATAAGTCTGCATAATATTTTTGATATTTTTGCTACAGGCCTTAGGAAAAAATCAAAATGAAAAATAGAAGAGGGGGAATTGCAGGCGCTGGCTGGGATCAGCATAACTCCCTGTCGTCTCTGAGAGGGGTGGTCGGGAGTGGGTGTTGCGAAGGGAGGTGCGACAGAAGGCAAATCTGCCCCGTGTTAGCCCTGCTCCTCGTCTCTGATGGCTGGAGGTTGCCTGCAATATTAATATTGCTTTCAGCAGAGATGTTGGTGTTTAGCTGTTGTAACTCTAGCTATTCTTGTTAGCCACGTACGTGCCTGCTTCCTCTCTGAAATGTCACAAATTCTTGGCCACGGCAACTTCCCATGGAAGTTGGCTCCGTGGTTTAATGATGCATTGTGCGGACCCCGCGTTTCCTTTGGCAGGGCTGTGCCACGGGTCTGGGACCACGACAAGAGGGTGGCTTCTGAGCAGCGGAACATCAGCACGGTGTAACTAGTGCTGGCTCGGCTTGTGCTTGGCTTTTCAGACAGGCCTCTAACGGATAAAAGGACTGCAATTCCTTATCTCCCGGGCAAGTAGGCAGATGCGTGGGAATGGGATATTTTCCTTTGGGTTACCCACAAGGGGAAAAGGGGGGGTGTGCCTCAGAAAGGCTGTTGATTTCTCCTGACTCCTTGTGAGGACCGCCAGGCTGGTATTGCAGATAAATGGGCAGCAAAGCTTGAAATAAGCCAAGAAGGGTCTTTGCGAATTTTGCAGAGAATCTTTGCCCTGTTATATGTCACTCTCCTGGATAACCAAGGTCTTTCAGGAGCTCGGGGCTTGAGCGCCCAGGGATGGAGGGGTGGGTGCACCTCCGCGGTGGGAGAAGGATGCTCTGGCTGGGAAACCAGCACTGGGCTGCCGTAACTGTGTCAGCACTTACCCAGAAACGCCTTCCTCCTCTACTCCGGAGGTTGGATAATGCTAAACCGCAGGAATGGCTCTTGGAAATTGGCTCCTGCGCTCATTTTGCACCAAATTCCCACGTGGGAATCCTCTGTGGGAGCCGGGATTCCCCAGGGGTACTGCCGGAGCACGCTGCAGTCTGTCGGGAACGGCTGCTTGCCATCTGCTGCGGAGATGGGCAGCAGGGAGCAGGGGACCGTGGCAGGTTTTAGTGAGGTACCTTCAGGCACAGCATCCTCTGGGATAGTTCTGTCCAGAGCAGCAGGATCGGGCCTCTTGCAGCAGCTGAGCTGAGAACAGAATATAAATTTCTTTGCTACATACAATGGAGGAGAAACCTCTGTTGCGTGGCCAAGGTTTGTCATGCTGCCTGCCAGCCCCCGGGCTCAGCCAGGGCTCTTGGAAACTGGTTGGGCAAAATGGGAAACGTGGGTACGGGCAGTTGGGTGCATCCTTGTATACCCTGTGCTTCGCCTCACGGTGTGAACCCATCTGCTGTGACGAGAAACGCACAGAGAGTTTTTTGGGGAGGGGAAGAGGTGAGTGACGTGGGTTTGGAGGTGAAGGTTGGGCCAGGGTGAGGAGCCATGCCGACTGGGGGGGATGCGTGGGGTGGCAGGACCTGCAGTTGCAGGGGGTCTTGCTTAAGGCATCCATGCTTTGGAGATAACCGGCTGTCAAGGCAGGACAAAGGAGGAGAGGGAATGGACAGGCAAGGAGTATCCCATGTCATGCATGAGAGGCGAACAGGCATTTTGGCGTGTGTAGCTTCAAAAACCTGGGGCAAAATAGAAGCCAAAAAATTTCCTCTAAACAAGGGGATTGTCCCATTCTGCTCAGATCTCTTCTTACTTGAAGGGACCAAAGCAACAAACACTAGTTAAATTTGAAATCCGGGACAAGGTCACGAAAAAGGGGGGAGCTTTGCCTTGGGACACTGGCTCTTCCAGCATGATCCCCTTGCGACCCACTTCTGCTCTCTGTGCAGGGGGAAATTTTCTTCCCTTCCCACTCCTGTTGTCAAATTCATGCCCAGCTAACCGACAAATCCATCTCTTCAGAGATCAATTACAGTGTCTGGCTGCAAAACCTGGAAATCCAATTAACTCCCAAATATTTTTTTTTCTGGTTCAAAACAAAAAAAAAAGGGAGCGGGGGGAGAGAAAGAGAGACAAAGACAGAGAAACACATTGAAGCGGGGGCATAAATCACCTCGAAAACATTCCAAACATTAAAATAAACAAGGATAAATTTCAACTTCATTTGTCTCTTTTTGAGACTCTGTCACCGATGTATTTTACTGCTCCGTCTAAGGCTCATTTTTGTCTTTGCGGGCGTTTGGAGTGAGTCGCTCTCTCTGGAGTGGAGCCCTGGGGCCGGACACCTCCTGCAGCGATGCCAGGACACGCTGCCCACACAGGGCATCCTCGCTTCTGGAGGGCTGTTGTCCGCTCACCTGAGGCTGTGAGGGGTTAAACCATCTCCATCCCATAGGGCATTTGGGGACTGATGAAAAGGGGTGCTCAGCTCTGCCTGGGCCTGAATGGGCTGGTGGTTTGGGTGAGGAGTGTGACCTGACAGACTTCCTAGGAGGAAATAACTCTGCTTCTCAATCACAGACTTCTGACTTTTTGCAGCCACCCAGAACCGGCTGTTCAAATTGCACCTCTCCATCTCAGCCTCGTGTCCTTGATCTTTTAGGGGACTTACTCCATTTGACCAACTCTACCATGTCCTGAGGCCTCCCAATGGCTTGAAGGAGACTCTTCTCCACAAGGGGGTGAGATGGTGTCTATGCAGAAACACACGGAGTCCGTTGAAGTGCCTGAAGGTGAGCAGGGCCCAGGTGTGTCCCAGGCTGATGGTCTCACAGAGATACTAAGAGAAGGACGGGGAAATATTGCAAGAAATTAAAGGGAAAGAAAAAGGGACTGACGTATTTGTGATGCTTCTGGCCTTGGCAACCGGACAACCAAGGTCTGGCAAGCCATCAGTGACAGAACTGCTTATCAAAACAAGGGGATTTGAATAGTACTGGAGTCAGAAGAAACCTGAATAAGAGATTTTTCAGTCTCTCAAATGCCTGCTATTTGGCTGACGACATTTAAGGGTGGGAATGCAGGCACCTAGGGGTGGTGGCAGGTACCAGTGACACCTGAGCACCTGTACAGCGGCTGCAGATGTGACGTAGCATCCTTGAGGAGCTGGTGCCCACCTGGAGTCGCAGCAAGTGGGGGAGATATCCTGGGACATCCCAAACAGGGAGGTGTTGGCCCTGGTTTCTGGGGCTGGGGAACCTCTGTCTCCCTCAGGCAACTGGGATTTGAACCTGAAGCATCTGTGCTGCTGTCTGGAGTCCCTGTCCCCCTCCTTCAAGAAGCTTTAGTTTTCATTCCAGTGGAGGATGAATAATCCTTGGGGGTTGTTGTGAAGAGGAATTGTCACCCTTCCTTCAGCTCTACCAGAAACTCTTCAAGAGGCAGTTAACAAATAACCTTCCCTTGGGATAAATTAGCTCCCAATCCCAATTCAATAGCTGCTCATTTTAAGGTGTCCTTGTTACCTTGTGTGAGTGGCTGATCTTCCTTTGAATCCTGCTGTGTTTTCAGACCCCGTGATTGCTGCAAGCAATCATGAGTTCCACGTTAACAGCTCATGCACTGATTGCACCGAGCAGTCCCAACACAACCTTTTGTGAAAAGTTTTGGAAAGTGGAGCTCTGCGCTATGCTATCAGAAAGCTACGCAGATCTCACTCCATCACACGTTCCAGTGGCTGAATCTTCAAATGAGGACTGGTTGGCAGGGGCTGGCGTGCAGGGGAGATCCGTGCTTCAGAGTCTGGCTTTAGAAAGAAAATCTTGTAGGCATCGTCAAGGAAACTTGGTGATGGCGCAGAGTTGTCCAACAGCCTCCAGGCAGCCTGGAGCAAAGGCTCTGAGATGTGCAAATAGTAACCCAAATGGATTTTTTTTTTTTTCTTCCCCAGCCCAACATTGTTGCAGAGTAGGAGAATGGCATTGGGATAGCTAAAAAAAAAAAAGAAAAGAACTGCATCAGAAAGAAAAAGCTCCTGCCATTTCATCTTGCCCACACCTTCCAGTGAGACAGCTTTTCGCATCTCCGCTGAGGATAATTTCTGCTGTACCAAAAACATTGCCACTGTTTGTAAAGAGTAAGTCATCCTTATTAACAAGCCTCTCCAAGAACAGCAAACTGAAACACGCAGTCTTGCGTGGATGCTCCAATATATATCTTTGGCTTTTGGGACTGTTGTGAGATTTTTATTTCCTCTCACACCAATGGCAGCGGTATTGTTGAGGTATCTTGCATCAATTAAAAATCTCTTTAATCAAATACTGGCAGGGGAAGTGTTCAAAATACTTGAAGAATGACTCCTAAAAGCTTTCACTTGACTGTGAGTGAATTCATCCAGACACTGGCCTGCAACACAAAATCTTCTCTCACCTTTAACTTCAAAGCTGCCAACGAACTGCAGCGGTGGGTGTCAAGAGAAATCTGTGTCCGATAGGATAGAGCAGGCTATGGTCAGTGTTTCTGACCCAAGAAACCTTTGTTATAGATAAAACCCATTACTCAATTCATCAATCCCTAGTTACCCTTCAAACTCCTATATCCCAAATCCCTGGGATAGATTAGATAGTTTAATTTGAAATGGGAAAGCAGGCTGGAAATCATTACTGTGCGAATTGTGTAGAGGGATTGGTTTTTTCTCTTCCATGGCTGAACTGGACTTCAAAAGAATAAACAAAATCCATTCTGGTAGCTCCCACTGAGGAGCATACTACTTTGGAGAAAGGGAAAAAAACCAACAAACCTCCCAATATTTTTTTCAACCCAGAGTGAAGCATTTTGATTTGGGGGAATTCAGCTAATTTTCTTACTCCTCAAAATAGGTCAACTTTGAAACAGAAAATGTCACGCTGAAACAGGAAGTTGAATAGAAATGTTTAGAAAATGTAAGATTATATATACATATACTTGGAAGTTTAACAAGCTTGTGAATGGAAAGAAAGCATCCAGGCTATTTATAATTCAATTAAGCTTAGATTTAGGACTAGTTTTCACTCTCCATGAACTGCATTTCTTTTTCATTTAGAACAATCTCCTTCCTCTGTCAAAGCCCCTTCTCCTAGCTATAGCTGAAAATATATAGCTATAATATAGTTGGAATGACTATAGCTATACTGTGTCAGCTAACTGCTGTATTTTTCTTTCCCAAGGCTCTCCAGGCATCTGGGCACGTTCACTGGGGAGCACTGGCATTTGGGACCCAGGTATGGAAAACGAGGGCATGCGCTGCTGGAACTGTTATCAAGGAAATTTAACCATAGAATAGTTTGGGTTGGAAGGGACCTTAAAGACCATCCAGTGCCACCCCCTGCCCTGGGCAGGGACACCTCCCACCAGACCAGGTTGCTCCAAGCCCCGCCCAACCTGGCCTTGAACACCTCCAGGGATGGGGCAGCCACAGCTTCTCTGGGCAACCTGGGCCAGCGTCCCACCACCCTCACAGCAAAGAATTGCTTCCTCAGATCTCATCTCAATCTCCCCTCTTCCAGTGGAAAACCGTTCCCCCTCATCCCATGGCTCCCCTCCCTGATCCAGAGTCCCTCCCCAGCTCTCCTGGAGCCCCTTTAGGGACTGGAAGGGGCTGGAAGGTCTCCCTGGAGCCTTCTCTTCTCCAGGCTGAACCCCCCCAGCTCTCTCAGCGTGTCCTCACAGCAGAGGGGCTCCAGCCCTCCCAGCATCTCCGGGGCCTCCTCTGGCCCCACTCCAACAGCTCCGTGTCCTTCTGCTGTTGGTGCCCCAGAGCTGGAGGCAGTGCTGCAGGGGGGTCTCCCCCAAGCCAAGCAGAGGGGCAGAATCCCCCCCTCGCCCTGCTGCCCACGCTTTCACCTCAATCACTTCGGTCCAGCAGCCCTCTCCTCCAGGACTTCTCAAGGCTTTGTCTCTTTTCCCCCATTCCCCTGCAAATGTCCTATACCACATTTTCCTTTCATTACAAAAAGAAAAAAAGAATTTAAAAAATCTTAGCTAATGCTGTTCTCCCTTTCCTTTTTTTTTTTTTTTGGTAGCTTTTCAGAGCTCTTGCACTGTCTCTTTGCGGCACTGGTTATGTATGTGTAAGTAGTAAGTTAGTTTCTATTCTCACTCTGAGGGGTTGGCTTCCAAACTGTTTATTGAGTAATAAAAAGAGAAAATTACACGCTATTGCCCAGGGATAATGTACTAATAATTTTATGACTGGACAAACGGTTGGAGCATCCCACAAATGGTGGTAAGCAGGAAACCTGGTATCTATTGCCCACAGAGCCACTCCCGAGGAGATAAAACCTCACTGCTAGTAATGAAAGTTGATGCAACAACTGTGAGCTATTGAAAATTACTTTGGGGATGGGTGGTGGGATGTTCGTTATTACTTTCAGAGTAAAAGTGGCAGATAAGTTTTTTGGAAGGTGTTCAGAAGTTAGTCTTACATGGAGTATATGTGATGCACCACCATGTCTGCTCATGCTCAGGTCCACATGGCCCACCGCTGCTGGGCAAGAGGCTGGGAATTCCTGGAAAAACAAAGATTAAAGGGTGTTAATGCTTTCAAGCAAACATGAATCATCCCAGAGATAACAACGGGGTTAGGTTTCTTTAGACATTGTTTAATTGTGTGGCACTCGAGTCCAGCGAGCAGTATCCCAGTGTTGGTGCTGCAGAGCGCAGAGACAGAACCTGCTGCTGCAGGGTGACGGTGGCGTTGCCCCCAGCCAGGTGATAATATGACCCATCCCTCTTGCCCCAAAGCCTGTGGGTTTAATTACTTCTATTTTTAAGCCCATAGCTGTAGCTGGTTTCATTCTCATCCAGTAAATCAGCCAGCTCTTTTGGGACTCCTGGTGAGCCCCCGGCATCTGTGATGCTGTGGGTACAACAGGAGCTATGGGCTAACTGTAAAGTGTGCCTCTGACCACCGAACATGGTCAACTGGTGCCATTTAAATGCTTCCATTCAACTTCCAAAGACTCAGGTGTAAACAGCACTGCTCAGCTTGCTTGTCCTAAACCATTCTGAGAAGATGCGCCCCCTTCGCCATCTCCTAACCTTTCTTGGGGCCAGAACATCATATATCACCTGTTTGCAAGGGCATGTAGCGATAGGATGAGGGGGAATGGTTTTAAACTAGAGCAGGGCAGGTTTGGATTAGACATTAGGAAGAAGTTCTTTACACTGAGGGTGGTGAGACACTGGCACAGGTTGCCCAGAGTGGTGGTGGAGGCCCCATCCCTGGAGACATTCAAGTCCAGGCTTGATGAGGCTCTGAGCAACCTGATCTAGTTGAAGGTGTACCTGCTTACTGCAGGGGGTTGGACTAGATGGCCTTTAGAAGTCCCTTCCCACCCAACACATTCTATGAGTCTATGATTTGCACTGTCTTCTTTCCACTGATGTGAAGTTCAATGGAGGATTGGGCAAGAAGGGCCCTTGAGAGGTCTCAGTCTCTGCCCATCTCCCATGTGGTGGGATGAGCTGTATCTCTTCCAAACCAGCAGCAGATCCAGTCCTCGACATGGGCAGGAAGCCATACAACTGGGAGTAGCTGTTGGCAGCTGCCAAGACCTCACATTTGTATGTTAGTGTTGCAGATATAGAATCTCATAAACGAGTCTCCATCCTGCTTTACTGCTGATTTAATGATTGGAGGAAGAACTTTACTGTTTATTAAAAGATTAGACAGTAAACTTTAACAATAGACAGTAAAGGGTTTTGTTTTTCCATCCTTCTGATCGTTAAAGCAACAACATGTTGGGCTGGAGAGGGACCTGCTCCCAACCTCCAAATCCAGAACGATGGTACGGGGTTGTGATGTGACTGGGCAGCGCGCCCTCCATCAGGCAGGATGGAGAAGTTGGCATTGCCGCTTCCGTGTCTGGCAAATCCAATATCTGAGAAAGGGCAGGGCCTCACCCCTGACTGGGCTGTCTCACGAGGCTGGCTTGCTAATGACAGAGAGGATGGAGCAGCACAGCTGTCTCTGAAGCCCTCCGTTGCTGCTGATCAGCAGCACTAACTCTGCCAAGCTTGCTAAAGATATTTGCTTCATCACCCCTTCTCCTTCCTCCCTGGCAGAAGGCATCTCTGCTGAGAGGCCCTGGTGGGAGCCAAGATATCCAGTGTGTTTGCCTGGCTCTGGAGGATGGACAATCTCTGCCAACTCTTCTGTCTTCATAGCAGCCCAAGGTGGTTCAGGCCCAGAGCCCATGTGACGGCTGGTTGTAAAAATATGTTCAGGCATCCATCCGTCAGTTGACACCTGGTTCTGAACAGTGAAAGTGGCTCCTTAGAGTGTATTGTTGGGTTGTTTTTTCTCAATTTCTACGGGCTGCGGGGTTCTCCCCTAACATCACCTCTTCAGCCTGGTTCCTGTGCTGAGCTGGTTGGCCTGGCTTCTCCTGGGATCAGTGGAGAAAGACAGGGCTTCCTTGGATCACTCATGCTGTCTAAGGAGAGTTCAGTCAGCGTCCAGAGAGATTGACCTCTCTCCATAGATTGTAGTGGAATTCTAGATGAACTTTTTTGGACACCTGACATGTAGACATGCTAATGGCTGCAGAAGTAAATCTTGCTTTAGGCCCTAAAACACTTCAATAAACGTGTCCGTCAGCATCCTCCTCCTCCTTTGGAGGCTCCTTTGGAGAACCCTGACTGCAAACACAGCAGTCCTGCTGAGGGGAGGTGGACTTCCTGCACCTTACTAAGTACTTTGAGT
The DNA here is from genome assembly GCA_013396915.1 of Stercorarius parasiticus. Lineage (NCBI taxonomy): Eukaryota > Metazoa > Chordata > Aves > Charadriiformes > Stercorariidae > Stercorarius > Stercorarius parasiticus. Next base: position 101,162 of record VWZL01001673.1, read on the forward strand.
GCTGGGCAAGTCCAAAGCAAGTTGCCTTCTAGCTTAAGTCTCAGTCCTGATAAAGGTTCCCTTCCAGTGGGTGTCTGGTGGATCACACAGGAGGAGGGTCAGTGGTTCAGATGTAGAAGAAGCTTCTGCCCTCCTCTCGTCCTGCAGTGGGGTCTGAAATCCACGTGCTGCTGGAAGCCAGCCTGGTGGGTGAGGAGCTGGTTCATGAGGGAGCTTTATCCAATGGACCAGACCTCACACGTGAGAGCAAGGTAAGATGTGCCTTTGCTAGGCTTGAAGGGGGAAGAGGGACAGAAAGCAAGTGCGCATGTGCACCAAGATGAAAAGGAGGGTGTTGATTATAGAATCATAGAGTCATAGAATGGTTTAGGTTGGAAGGGACCTTAAAAATCATCTAGTTCCGAACCCCCTGCCATGGGCAGGAACACCTCCCACTAGACCAGGTTGCTCAAAGCCCCGTCCAGACTGGTCTTTGCTTGTGGTCCTGAAATAAAGCAGTATTTGCACAAGCTCAGTACATTTTGGGCGCTGGGCTTCTTTTCCAAGTCACAGAGTCACAGAATTGTAGGGGTTGGAAGGGACCTTTGGAGATCATCTAGTCCAACTCCCCAGCCAAAGCAGGTTCACCTAGACCCCTCCAAAAAAGGCTTTCAAAAACACAGTTTCCATGGGATAGGACTGGAGGTCCTGTTGTGTACCAACAGCTTTCTCCAACGGTGTCTGAGAAACAGCAATCCCCTTTCATGGCAGGCAGGGATTACACGTGAAGTCCTCCAGGGATCTGTGGTAGGGCTTGTGCTGGTCTATCCACAAACAATCTGCAAAGGGGAGCAGACAGACACCAAAATTTGCAAGGAAGCAGCATTATTCAGGACAGTACCAACAAAAGATGACTGCAAAAAAGTGCAGAAGGGTGGCTGCGTACTGATGCCTGCACGATGACATGGCAGAGGAGGTTTGATGTTGGTAACCGTACATGGAGAAAGATCAACAATAGATCAACAAAGATCATACAGCAGTGTGGTCTAAGTGAGCTGTTACCACTCTGGAAGGAGATTGTAGAGGCATTGCAGGCTGTTTCTGGAAATGTCAGCAGTGATTACAAAGGCAAGGGCATCGTGAGGAGTTACAGCCCAAGAAATGGAGGGTAAAATGGAGCCTGTCATTACGCAACTGGATACATGCACGGTGCACCCGTCTTGTATGCTGTGTGTAGTTCTGGTGTCCGTGTCTCAGGGGGTGATGCACAAGGAAAGATGGGAAAGGAAACCAGAGCTACCCGTTGTAGCAGCAGGACCTCCAGTGACCAGGAGACCTTGATCTGAGGAGGACTGAAGGGGCAAATGAGAGGAAGTAAGCCATGGGTGGCTTGGAGGAGGTAGATGTGGAGCTGGATGGAACTCAGCTCTGGCCAGGGCTGATACTGTATAGAGACCCCAACCTTGGCTCTCCGTATTTGACAGCTGGGAATAGGAACTGTGCCAGCACCCAAAAACCAGCTCAATGGGGGGACATCAATATGGAGCGGCACACCTGACCGGACCCCTCTTGCCATTGGCCTGTGGGACGGCAAACCCTATGTTGTCCCCTCTCCTTCTCCTGGCCATTCCCTGTCAGCCCCCCCTGCTCAGTGGGGTTGCAAGCCAAGCAGTGGGGAAGTCCCTTTTGTGCATCACGCTGTCACCTGGGCTGCACCAGGTGACAAATTTCAGCCCTAAAAGACTTAAATGGACTCACCCTTGATTGCTCAGCCCTGGAAAATCTCTGCGCATCCAAGGATTAAATCCTGGCCCCAGTGAAAATAACTGAGTGTTTTCTGGTGGAGTCTGGTGGGCCAGAATTTAATACTCGGTTTTAAGGGCTCTTTAAAATCAGCTGTGATATATAACCAGTCTTCTCAGCCTCTAAATACCTCAACAAGGCTGGCAGGGCATCGGGGGGGCCATGGGCAGGATTAGTGGCAAATCCGTAGGTTGGGAGAGAAACCGGGGAGCCCAGCCGGGGCAGAGTGGAGCCGCAGAGCTGGAATTGCTTCTGGTTGTGGCTGCGGCGTGCAGAAAAAAAGCTGGGTAGCAGGTGAAATCCTTTGCTTTTTAAACAGCGCAAAATCTGTTGATATATTCCTGTCTGTGCATAGGCCGTGCGGAGTGCGTTTGTGCATATGTATTTATGTACGTATACACATATACTTACCTCCCTGCAAAGTACGTGCACCAAAATACGTGGATTTCCTCAGCCTGCGCCTTTCTGCAAATTGCAAAAATACAGACAAAAGAATGAAATTAAGTCCCTTATCATTGCTAAGTCATCAGAAACTAATATTACATCTACTGGGCATTTTTTTCCTGAACCGTCCCCACTTCAAGATCCTAATTTAGTGATTCTTTCTGCAGCTCTTTACATTCTATTATTTATAAGAAACAATATTCAGCCCTCCCTTGACAGTATTTGCAGGGCTGCAGAAAGCAGTGCGGCAGAAAGGTGGTAGAACAATTTTGGTTATGTTTCCATAGCTACCTAGCTGCTAAATGTCGTTTATTCCATTTTAAAGTCAACCAACACACGCACACGCACACACGCACACATACGTCCCCTCTCACATGCAGGCACTCACAAATCACCAAATGAAGTATATTCAGGCTAATCCCTGGTCTGCCTATTCCAGCCTAATGTTCCTGCGATTTGTATATTTAAAGGGGTACTTGCTGCATAAATAAATGGCAGGGCAGCGCTCTCGCTGGGTACGGCAGTATGATAAACATATTGTTTCTTTCTCGCTCTCCTCTCCGACGTGTGTGTTCCAGTTGGTCCCTGTAATATTATTATGGATATTTTTACCCGGCCGTTGTGCGCCGAGGACGTCGGAGGTGGGATGGTGTCCTCTCGTGGCAAACGGCATCTTTGCAGCCGCCAAGCACCCGCGCTAACGGGCACCCATGGAAAGGGAAGGGGAAAAGGGATGCTCTAGAACCGCACGGGTGTTTTAGGGGCAAACGTCTTTGGCCGGAGCATCCTGCTGCTGTGCCCACAAGCGAAGCTGGCTCGGCAGCCCCCATTGCCCTGACATGCGCAGAGGGAGAAACACAGCCCCGTGCTTGCTGTGTGCCCCGTTCGGCGTGGCAGACTGGAGGCCACTGGTTGTGCGCAGCTTTCCCAGCCCGTTGCTGATTTAAGGAAGGTGAAAGAGGAGGAAAATGAGGCATGGGAAAGGGACCTAGGAGAGTTTGCCCCTGGAAGGTGTGCATGTCTAGAGAGCTGTGTTTGGTCAGAGGGCATCCCAGCCCTTGGCAGTGGTGGGCAGCAGTGCTGATTTCCACCCGTTGGAGGGGAGGGAAGGGGTGAGGAGGCAGCATCCATACCTGCTGGACCTGAGTCACCTGTGCAAATTCTCCCAGCCCTGCCGAGGAATGAGACCCGCAGCTTGGGCATGTCTGATCGCTCCAGAGAGACTTTGTGGGCTTAAGCCACCCATGCTGCAGAATACGCGGGGCTTAACCCTCTCACAGCCACGGAGCATTCTTCTCGTGGCCTTGGCATCACTCCCTCACAGCTACGTGTCCCCTGGTGCCACACTGGTGGAGCTGCTCTCTGTCCCTGCAAAATGGGAAAGGTAAAAGCTGAAACCAGCACAAGAAATAGCTACAGATAGGGACGACAGGTAGAGAAAGTAATAGGAGAAAAGAGAGAAAGACAATAAGGGTAAAGATGCACTCAGCGGGAATTTCCTGCCTTAAGGATTATCTGAACGTAAATAAAGCATATCTGAGGAGGGTAAATAGGATGTAAATATGTATACAAGGAGGGTCGCGTTTAGCTCTTGTCCATCCATCCTGGGCTGAGCATCCAGCCCCCGTTCCCTCCCACGCCTCTGCCGCATTAGCCCTCTGTCATACCATGACTCCTGCAGACGGCGGGTGACACGTGGCCTTGGGGGTGGTGTGTGTCCCTGGCACATGGCGAGGAGGGGGGGTTGGTGGGTGTTAGAGCAGCTCCGGCTTTTACTGAGTGATGGCGTGGTCAGTGGGATTCATCCCTCTGCTCTGTGCCATGCCAGCCCCTCTGGGGGGATACTCTGCGGTACATCCGTGCCAGGGCTCTCCCTGGACGCATCACCCTGCAGTTAGGCTCTGTGGCATCATCCAGTCAGCAATATTTTCTGTCCCCTGGTACCTCTTTACTCCCTGTTACTGTAGGCAGTGTGGTCCTGGCGATGGTACCTTCCCCTCCCAAGCAGCAGTCCTATTCAGGTACATGAAGTCACTTCTAGATCTCAACAAAACTGGCTTTTTGCAACGGCAGGGATAGGGAAGTCTCTCCTGAAGTGGAGCATTTTTGTCACAATTTTTTTTTTTTTTCTGCCCATAAAAAACCCATGAGAGTGAAAAATGCTGCTGAAAACCATGTTTTATTAGCATTTGTAACCAGGTGCAAAACAAATAAGTCATCATTGTAAAGCAAAAAAAACCTCTGACCGTCCCATACCTGTTCATGCTTCTTGTTGTTTTGCAGATTCCCTTTGCTCCAGAAGGTTGCCTGGGGGTCTGCCAAGGTGCCAGGCACGGTTAGTCACAAATTCTTCCTTCTGGGCTGCCTACGCTGAATGAAGAAGCTGGAGTGGCGGAGACCAAGCAGATGCCTTCAGGTGGGTTGCTGGGATTCAGCTCAGCCTGGCACGGCTGTGCCAGCACAGGAGCAGCGCAGCTGTATGTTCACGGAGCTCGCATCTCGGGTAACGTGGCTGTATGTTCGTGGAGCTCGTGTCTGGGATAACCTGGTTAAAAGCTCAGGCAGGTTTCATTGTCCCAGCTCTCTTCCTTCCCAGGCACAGACCCTGCTCTTGTACCAGACCCAAGCTGCCTTTTGCACCAGCACCCTGGTTCTCCCTGGCTTTGTGGGGAAGATGCTTCCCCCTTTATTTGTGAGCCCTTTCCATAGGGATAAGTGGTTAATGATGCTCAGTCAAGGGCCAGCCCATTCTGCCATGTGAAATTGGATCCCTTTTGCTTCCCAAGGTTGCTCCAGCCTTCAGCGGCTGCAGTACTGGCCACCCTTCACTCCAGCTGTCCTCCAGGCAGTCACACCTTTCCACAGGCCTGGTTTTCCACCTATAATTGCCATATTTTTTTTGCACCTTTCTATGCCAGGAGAGTACAGAACCACAGGGCTGGTGTGGGCCGGGCTGGTGAGCGTGGGCATGAGCTGCTCACACGCTTATCGCCCAGGTCTTGGTTGTGCACCACGGTGTGCAACGGTGTACACGTGACAATGAAAACCCGAAACCTTATAAATAAGCACAGTCAGCACAGCCACGGCAGCCCGTAACTGTGTTATTTTCCTCCATGATATGAGAGCCAGTAGTGGGCCAAGAGACACCGTCATTAATAGGGGTGTCCAGTTTGTGACCAAGGTGTGAACATGCTCATCGTTGACTTGCCTCGGCAATAAGAGACGTTTGCCTTTGTTGTTTTCCGCCGGACCAGGAGGGGCCAGCAATAAATCAATTCCCTATGGCCACGCTGCTCTCCTGTGCCATCATTCTGTGTGATTAGAAGCAATAGCAATAATCATCATGTCACTGGTTGCAAGGCAGGCTTTGCCGTCTTTATGTTGGCACTCTTTCACCTCCAGCCCCCCAGCAGGCAGGTGCTGGAGGCCGGGGTGTTTCGCTGGCTCTGTAGTGACAGGTAATAATCTGAAGGCTACAATATTGCCCAGGGATTGCACTCCAGGTCCATCTGCAGCAAGAAGCAGGTAGCACAGACACATTTCTTCCTGCCTTTTCTGCCCCTTTAGCCATCAGCATTGGGCAGGGGACTCGTGGGACCTGGCAGGACCCAGCTTTGGCTTTCCCGCTGTGGGAAAGGGGAAGGTCCCCTTCGCATCGTCCTGGGAAACGGCAGAGTTGATAGAGGAAGCCGCAAAGACAAACATTCATCCAGCCCTCTTCTCTGGATTAAGGGAGGCTTTTTTTTTTTTTTTTTTTTCATTTTTTAATCAGTTCAATGTTTTACAGTTCAAATTCAAATAGGAGCTTAAGAGCTTAAACAATGAAACATAAGGATGTGTTGGCATGGATGGACCGTCTTTCCTCTCCCTGCCTGCTGGGCTCTTGGGTAAGAAAAATACCTGCGCTTCACCATCACAAGCTGATCGCTGGCTTGCTGGGGAGGGCAGACACGCGGGCAGACCCTCTGCCAGTCCATCAGGGCTCATCCTAAGGGGATCGTGTCGTCTTTCACCCGCTGACCCCATCTGCCCATGGTTTCTCCCTCTCCCCCGATGCCTGTGGCTTTGTGGGTGCTGGATGCTGGGGGTGCCCAGGGCGTTTTGGGAGGTTGCTACGGCTCAGAGATGGGGAAAATAGCAGGCAGCGTTCGGGCTCTCCTGAAAAAACATGTGTGCAGGGCGAGGCGGCAAGGGGGTCTCCGAAGAGCCCCCCCAGGCGCTGCCATTCCCAACCTCGTTCCAGATGGACGGCGCTGCCTGAAAATAATTGCAGGTAGCTGCCCAGCACTCGGGGAAGCTTGTTGCTATTCAGCATCGGCGGTCAGCCGCTGTCTGCTCCTTCGCTTGGGCGCCTCTGAATCCCAATGAAGCCTCGCCATCCCCCGCCTCTGGCTTGGCCTCCCTTGTTCAGTGTCCTCCACTCCTGGCTGCCTCTCACCCTCCTCTGCTGGCCCCAGCAGCTCTCCCTCCTTTCTCTCTCTCTCTGCATGCCCAGCCCCTATCACAGAGCAAATTTCCAAAGCAAGAACTTCACCTCCCACCTCGTAGTTACTGTGAGAAGCAGCAGTTGTCCCAGAAGCCAAAGGAAGAGACAGATCAAACCAGAAAAGGTGGGGTTTTCTGCCCACCATGAACGCAACTGCCCCCAGGTTATTGTGTTATCAGGGCAGAGAACAGAGTGTTTCTACAGCCTGGATGAAAAAAAAAAAAAAGAAAAAGGCAGAAGAAAGGATGCTGCTCCATTTGGGGAAGGGAGACTCCTCCCAGGCTTCTGGACCAGATTCCCAGCTGGCGTAAATAAAAAAGCGCTAGACTGGTTTACTCTAGCTGCAGCTGCTGTAAAATACTTTTTCCAAAGCATTTTCCAAAGCATTTTCCTGCATGGGTTTTCTACCTTCCTCCAACTTAAAATGTCATCGCTAAAATCCAGACACGCAGCCTGCCCCACTGTGTCCCTCGCAGCCCCGTCAGGGAGCAGCAGACAGCAGGATGGGTGAGAAACGTCAGGCCTGGGGTGAATTCAGAGATAGAAATCGTAGAGTCACAGAAGGGTTTGGGTTGGAAGGGACCTTAGAAACCACCCAGTCCCACCCCCTGCCCTGGGCAGCGACACCTCCCACCAGACCAAGTTGCTCCAAGCCCCGTCCAACCTGGCCTTGAACACCTCCAGGGATGGGGCAGCCACAGCTTCTCTGGGCAACCTGGGCCAGCGTCCCACCACCCTCACAGCAAAGAACTGCTTCCTCAGATCTCATCTACATCTCCCCTCTTGCAGTTTGAAGCCATTACCCCTTGTCCTATCACTACGCGCTCTTGTAAAAAGCCCCTCCAGCTTTCTTGTAGGAGCCCTTCAGATACTGGAAAGCTGCTCTAAGGTCTCCCCGGAGCCGTCTCTTCTCCAGGCTGAACCCCCCCAGCTCTCTCAGCCTGTCCTCACAGCAGAGGGGCTCCAGCCCTCCCAGCATCTCCGGGGCCTCCTCTGGCCCCGCTCCAACAGCTCTGTGTCCTTCTGCTGTTGGTGCCCCAGAGCTGGAGGCAGCACTGCAGGGCGGTCTTCCCCGAGTGGAGCAGAGGGGCAGAATCCCCCCTCGCCCTGCTGCCCACACTGCTGGGGATGCAGCCCAAATGCTGCACTACCTTTCCCGTGAATAAGGCCAACCAGTTGCCTTTGCCAGCAGTCCCACTACACCTCCTCCAGAGCAGGCAGCAAGTATCCCTCAAAGGCACAGGGCTGCTGGACCCGACAGCTGGTGGATGTGCCAGACCTAGCTGGAAGGAGGAACATCATCTTAAAGGACAGCTCTACAGCTAAGCCCTCGGTGCCGTGGTGCAGCGCTGAGGTGGGGATGGCCACACCAGCTGTAGGGCACGGGCCTGGGCTAAAGGGGTGTCCTCAAACACCTCTGTTACTGCCCGGTAGGTGAGCTTGTGTTTAAAGATGTCTTCCCCAAAGTTAGCCACCGGTGCCGGTTTCACTCTGAATGACAAACACTTAAGGTTCACCTGCTTTCTTTAATCTCCTCCAGCTCATATTCATCTGACCCGTGCATTGTATTAATTACATCCCTTTTATTCTTGCCCATGCCAACACAGGGATATCATTATTGCTATTGCTTTCTCTTCTCATTATTTGTATGCTCTCAGTCACCAGCCCCTAATATTCTGTACCACAAGAGTACACTTTCCTGATCACCTTCCTTCATTAAGAAAACTTAATTTTAGTGCTGACGGAAAATGAATTGGATTAGAGAAAATAAACTACCCTAAAACAACCATAAGGTTTCTTGTTGGATTAAATATTAAAATTAATAATCCAGTGCTGCATTCAGCCCTGTATTTATGTTAATATTTAATTCAATAAAAGCCCATGGTTTAGAACATTTTCCCATTTGTTTAAAGCTATGGATGCAATTGTAATTTCTGCATAAAGTAGAACAATACGTAGCTAACTGTTTTATGGTAATGAGGAGGAATGGCAGCTCAAAAATCCTATACCTGGCAGGGAGGGGAGGTTTTAGCAGGGGGAAAGGGAGCGCATGGCAAGGCTGTGGAGGAATGCAAATCCTGCTCGCTGGAGGAAAGCTTGACAGCTAGGAAAGGGGCTGTAGGCTCTAAGACAACAGTGAGCGCTCTATGTGTGGCAACTTCTTGGCTTTGAAATGCCCCTGTTGTATAGGGTTGTATCTCTGTAGCATCGGAGAGCCTGAGGGTGTTTGCCCCTGGGAAGGATGGGACCGCCAGTGGAGATCCAGGTCCTGGGCTGGAGGTGCATCCTCCAGGGACACATTTGGAGGCCTTGCAGCTTCACTGCTGCTCATGTTTGGGATGTTTTCTCTAGCAGAAGATGTGGTCCGGTGGTGGTGTTGCTACAGAAAGCCTGAGATTTAGATGTGAGCTGGGACCAGACAAGGATGTGGGGGTCTGGTGTGAGGCTGGACCCAGGCTGAGCTCTCCCTCCCTGGCTCTTGTCGGGAGTACCAGGCAAGATGTGCTACATAACGAGCTTTACTTCATTGTCTTCTCCAGTGCTGAATCAAGCCTGGCTGAAGTAGAGCTCAACCACTGCTGCAGTCCTGGGGTTCAGCCTCAGCATCCCAATGGCAAGGAGAACCGAGTCTGGGAGCAGAATCCATTGTCCAGGAGGTTTCATGTTTCAGTGCTGAAAATCAGCTGGGAAGGACTTTAAAAGTCCTGCTCAGTTGTTGTCGTTTTCCAAGGGATGGAAAAGGGATGTTCTCATTTCCCAAGGGTGGACAGAGCCCCTTGCAGAGGCTGGTGCTGGGCTTTTACCCACTGGGAGATATTACAAAAGCCCTTCACTTTCCTAGGAGAGCTGTGATCTTGAAAGCCAGAACAATTATATTGTCTGATGTCACATGGAGGAAGTGGAGCACATAGCAGTGATCAGTAAAACTTAAACGCTTTGGAGGTGGAGTTAGAAGCAAGTTTTCTGAAGTTTGGATACATACCCAAACTTCCTTGAACCTTTTGGGGCCTAATTAAATTTGAGGGGATTTATAAAAAACCTGCATGGAAGATAATACTCTTTTCTATTAAGAAACTGCTTAATAAAACAGATTATGTGTAAAATAGAAATATGGGCCTTGCAAAGGAAGAGTGAAAAGACACTAATGAGCACTGTCTGAGTGTTAATGAATCGTATTAGCATGCCATTACCTGCAAATATTATAAATAGACCAACCAGTTTTAGGTTCCCTTTTCTCCAAAGAACCTTGCATGATTTCTGAAGGTGGCTTGATGCGGTTAGTCTTATTTTGTCCCAGGGGAAACTGAAGGGGAAGCGCATCATTTGCATTCACCCCTCAAGCCTATGGTGGAGGTGGAGATGAGAACATTGGGGTTTTATTTTTATATGGTGTGCTTTGGCCTTTGGGCATTCAAAACCCAGCAGGCACCATCCTGACCTCTGCATGGAACACCTTTTCCATCTACCCAGCGATAGTGTTGAGAAACTCAGCTCCAGCAAGTACCTCCCTACCTGGATCCTGAGTGTTTTGTTCCTCTCTGGACCTTGTGTAGACATTGCCACCTGGGTCTGCTCCAGGAAATATCCCACGTGGGTGATGGGGATGGGTCCTGGGGGCACTTGGTAGGTGGTGAGTGCCAGGGCTTTGCCCACATCAGAGTATGTCCCTTCTGCGTGGCTGGTGGATGTATCCCACCGACTGGGCACCCTCAGTTAGGGGACCAGAGCTCTCTTTCCTGTGGTGTCTATGGTTTGTTAATCCCTGTTTTAAAAGATAGTAAAGCATCTCCCTCCTCCATCACCGCGTCATCCTCAGCCTGTTCAGTGAAAGCCAGGAGTGATTTAATTTTTGTTTTCTTGCTCTTTTGAGCTCTGCTGGGAGCTGGCATTGACATCCGTGATTGAGAAGGATCCCGCTTATAGCCAGATAGGACTAGGAAAGATGGGCTGGTTTAATGGTAATATCAGTAAATATGTGTTCATGGATGTCTTTGTCACCTCAGGCTGTTGCTGTAGAGCAGGGGATTACCGCGTTTCATTCGGGCTCAGCCTACAGAGGCTGACTTTGGGGAGGAAGGTGTAAAAAAGAGACAAAACGCCGGCGTGCCGCAGAAGGGCAAGCAGGGCTCGAAGGCTACGCCGGTTCACAAAGGAGCACTCCCTCCTTGTTATTTACAGCAAAACTCCCCGTTGCAGTGATGGACATGTTCAATAATATTCCAGATAAAGAAGCTGGGAGGAAGCACTACTAATAATTGTGAAGGATGTCAAGAAGGAAGAACTAATGTGTTTAAACATATGGGCTGGGATTCCTCTCACCTCACTAGTCATGTAAAAATTAGGTGCATGCTCATTTTAGCTCTCTCTGTAGTCAATGCAGAAGCAAGTTTCTTCCAGAAGGCAATTTGTCCTGTCCCAAAGGGGTGTTCATGATGGACGGGTTCAGTAGTTCTCTGGAGGTTTCTCCTCCTGTTGACAATAGCAAGAGTATAGACAACTTTTAGACTAAATACGTGAATTTTAGTTGGTGCCGTTAGCGGAGACAAGCCCTCTTCCTTCCTGGAAAAAGCACAAATAACTGTAATTTCACAAAATTTCTGGCAGTGAGTCTTCATTTTTTAAACAGCCCTAGCTGTCAGGAAGAGCTGATGCATTTGAAGAAGATGGGTGGTGGTTATGAAAGTGGAGTGAAGAAGCGGCATGTAACTGCTGCTTTCCAGCTGACAACGTGATTGCATTTTCTGACGTCCCTCCTTGGCTTCAGCATCGATGTCCAGACCTTTGGTGCACGCCAGGAGTTGCCCTGCCCAGTGTTGCAGACCTAGGGGAGTGAGTATCCTTCCTTCCATTTGTGAGGAAGAGCTGTAGTCTTACCAAAAGCCACAGGGACTTTGTCTCCTACATCCTCAAATAACGTAGGCATGTAGATTCACGAGCCATGTATGGGTGGGCTGAAAAACACAGCTATCGCACCACCAAAGTGGAGGGCAGGTTATCCTGCATGAGGTTGGAGTAGAAAATAGGATATATTTTCCTAATTTCTAGGATATATTTATAGAATCATAGAATCACAGAAGGGCTTGGGTTGGAAGGGACCTTAGAAACCACCCAGTGCCACCCCCTGCCACGGGCAGGGACACCTCCCACCAGACCAGGTTGCTCCAAGCCCCGTCCAACCTGGCCATGAACACCTCCAGGGATGGGGCAGCCACAGCTTCTCTGGGCAACCGGGGCCAGGGGCTCACCACCCTCACAGCAAAGAATTTCTTCCTGATACCTCATCTAAATCTCCCCTCTTTCAGTTTGAGGCCGTTACCTGGTGTCCTATCATTACACTCCCTCATAAAGAGTCCCTCCCCATCCTTCCTGTTGGCCCCCTTTAGGGACTGGAAGGGGCTCTAAGGTCTCCCCGGAGCCTTCTCTTCTCCAGGCTGAACCCCCCCAGCTCTCTCAGCGTGTCCTCACAGCAGAGGGGCTCCAGCCCTCTGATCATCTTCGTGGCCTCCTCTGGCCCCGCTCCAACAGCTCCATGTCCTTCTTGTGCTGAGGACTCCAGAGCTGGACACAGTACTCCAGGTGGGGTCTCACCAGAGCAGAGTAGAGGGGCAGAATCACCTCCCTCGCCCTGCTGGTTGGCTTTCTGGGCTGCAAGTTCACATTGCCTGCTCATGTTGAGCTTCTCATCCACCAATACCTCCAAGTCCTTCTCCTCAGAGCTGCTCTCAAGCCATTCTCCACCCAGCCTGTATTTGTGCCTGGGATTGCCATGACCCAGGTGCAGGACCTTGCACTTGGCCTGGTTGAACTTCATGAGGTTCGCACAGGCCCACCTCTCCAGCCTGTCCAGGTCCCTCTTGATGGCATCCCTTCCCTCCAGCGTGTCGACTGTGCCACATAGCTTGGTGTCATCATTTCTAGGATATTTATAGGATATATTTTCCTATTTTCTCTGTCCATTTGCCTGATCAGTTCCTGCTACTTTGCACCACTACCTGTCTTGTTTTCCTTCTTTTTTGGAGGAATGTGCATGTCTTTTACATCTGCTCTGGAGGCACCTGGATTAACAGCGGCTTGCAGAGTGTGGAGGTGGGTGGGATGCAGGAGCAGGCATGGATTCAGGCTGGACTCACGCTCTGCTTCCACCACGGTGCTCCTGCTTGGCTGGGCCAGGCTGAAAGCATCGCTTCACTGGGAGGTGCATCTTCTTCCAGTTTGGGGATCCCAGCATGCCCTTGCAGAGGAGAGGCTCTCGGTTGGCTGTCTTGCTATTTTTCCCCTCTATTTGTGAGCAGATGAGGGGGAAAAAAAGGCAGAGATTACAGTATTTTGCCTTCTTTTACTGCTGGAAGCAAGGATGAACAGCTTTGTTTTACCAGATGTGTCTCTGCAGGCTCCTGGCAGGTTATCCATGGACCGCAGTTCGTGATGGCTGTCCTGGGGAGCAGGAGGGCTGTGACTCTACGTGCTGGGGGGAAAAGGCTCATCGTCCCCTTTTTATTTCATATATGGCTTTGGAAAGTTTTCCCTCTAATGATAGCCCTCACCCTGCTCCCAGGCATTGCCGCGAGGGCAGCCAGCAAAGCCGAGATCCCTGCAAGGAGCCGAAGGCGGAGTGAGCTGAGGTGCTTGGGGCTCCGTAGCTCTCCCGGCTCATCTTGCCACGTTTGTAAATGGGTTTTAGTTTGGGTTTCTGAGCCCCAACTTCTGAGATCCGATCTCCTGTGCCAGGGCACACAGATACCTGTGTACGGACACCCCCGGTTGCACCATCATGGGGAGGTCACCTGTCCCCAAGTGACTACCAGCCTGGGCAGCGGTGCTTGTGTTTCACCTGCCACTGCATGGGGACAGCATCCATATCCTAAAACACCCATGAAGTCCTAAAAACACCCATAAAGTCTAAAAACGCCCTCTGATTTCGAGCATGCACCTTCCTCTCTCCCGCAGAGAGAGATGTGGCAGAACTGCAAATGTCCAGGACTACCAGGATTTCGCTATGCGTTCAGCAGCCCTGCATAGGTTTGTTGGGTTTTTTTCCCCACCTTAGGGGTTTAGACTGCACAGCAAGTCCAGTAATGAACTGCTACTCTGGAAAATAAGACTTTCATTAGGTTAGGATTCTGCCAGGGTATTTGCGTTCCTTTATAATGAACCATGATATTGTGCAAAGCCCCGGCGTGGAGCGGCGCGCTGCTTATCTCGCTGCTATCATTTACCCACTTATCAGGAGCAGATCCCCTTGCCTCCACCAGGTGCTACGGCTGGAGGAAGGGAGGGGAGCGGTGCAGGGCTGTGACAAGGTTTCCATCTCACCAAGAAGCTTTTTTGGGGGTTTCAATCCAAGCACGGGTCAAACACTGGTTTTAACTGTTGATCATAACCCTGGCTTCTACTCTTGATCATAACCCTGGCTTCTCCTTACCGATGTCTTCTAAACAAATGCTGATATTTTATATATATATTTTAAAGTGTTCATTATTCATCACTAGCAGATACTGAAATTGCAATGCGCGTCTCTTCTGGTGTGAAAACATTAATAACTGCTTCGTCTAAGCACGGAAAGATCATTTATTTTACAAATACGCAGAAAATTCAGGCCGGCTGGGATTAAAGCACAGCGTTTCTTTGTAGGTGAGGGTTTTGACCATGAGAAAGAATTAGTTTTACGCAGGTCTGCGCTTCCACAAGCAGATGCGGCTGAGCTGCTCACCCTCCAGCTGCAACCTGAAGCCGTGGGGCTGGCAGAGAGCAACACCTTTAGATAAGTAAGGCACGAGCGCTGGGGCTGGGGACTATTTCTGCCCTATCTGAGGGTCTCAATCACAGTCCGCGGTGGGGTGATGCTTCTTTCTTGCGTCTCCCCTTCTCCTGCGCACCTCAGGCTGGGGCAGGTCAGATTCTGCCATGCCGGAGGGGCTCGGGACCGTGGTGCTGCCTCCCCCATCCCTCCGCCAGCCTTGGGATGCTCTCTGCACACCTCACCTCCGTCAAGGACAAGGAGCAGTAAATCCCAGCAGCCTCCTAAAAAACATTTTAATTAAAAAAACCCCGACATAACGGGAGCTTTAAAGGACATGAAAGAAAACAGCTGTGGAGCTCCCCTCTGCCCTCCCCCCTCCGCCATTGCCTCCCCTCCTTCCACAGCGCTCTTCAGAGCAATTTTCATTTAAAGCTTTTTTGATTTCATCAGCTCAGAGCTGGGGGGGGGTGCACAGGTCTTTTTGGCAGCCTGGCAGGGACGTTGTTTGGCTGGGAGCAACGACCGTCCCTCGGTGCCAGCCCGGCAGCTGGGGGGGGACAGGAGGAGGAGGGCCTGAATGTCCTTTGCCATCTGGACTGGCTCAGATAAGTCTGGGGCTACAGCCCAGACCAGTGGCACTTGGGCAGTTGGCACCATAGAGAGGTATCCTGGTGGCCAGCTAGAGATGTGACAGGTCCTGCAGGGCAGGGGGTCTCTTTTGGAGATGTCCCGCTCATCCAAACTGACCTTGGGCCAATTTCTGGTGTATCGAAGCCTGGTTTTGCTGTTAGCTGGAGGACTCCCTGAGCTGGCAGTCCTCTTGTCTGGCACTGCTGGCGAAACAGCCACCAAACCACAGAGGCTGTGGCGGATCTGCCTACGTTGGTACAGAAACACACTGCGTTGGCAGATGCCGCCATGGCTACTCCATCAAGGCCGAGCTGCTGAAGGGTGCAATCTGAGGCGAGTGACTTTTTTTACCCTCTTTTACCTAAAATATATTTCATGAGACCAGCACTCACAGCATCAGTCCAGAGCTGGGGGATGTCCAACCATCTCACCTTTCCAGGGATCAGCACATCCGAAGGTATCCCCAGGCCCACCAAGCTTGGCTGAACTCAGCCAAAGGCGTTTCCAAGCTGCCTTGCTAATACTAACACACGCTTTGAGGTAAGACATGATGTGGGATTAGCAATTAAAGTGGACAGACTGATTTTTTTTTTCTTAGGAAATCTGATGAGAAGGAGGAGCCCTACATCTCCAGTGTCTCCGGCTTAAAATCAGCAGGCAAGGCAAGTCCATGGAAATGAGAGTAGGGCCAAACTGCTCCCACCGGGACTGTTTGCGCTTTGCATTTTGCAAATGTAAAGTCCTCGCCGGTTCAGGGCTTCCAATTAGACCCGGACAAATGAAAAACTTCTCAGCTCGCTGCCCAATACTCCACCAAAAAAAAAAAAAATCAAATAAGAAATGGTTTGGATCAATGCAAAGTACAGACGCTTTGATTTATTTTTTTTTCCCCTACCAAAATAAACCCTTCTCCTCCCCACTCCGATTAATTTTAGATCAAATGAAATGTTTTATTCAATTGCAGACTGAAATGTCATTTCAGAACGTTAACTAGAATAATATTCCTTTTTAAAAAGTGGCAGAGCTAAAAAAAAAAATTCAACTTTTAAAACTTTCTTTTCTCCCCACACACATGTAGGAACAAATTTGGTTTTTGATGAAAAAAACCCCATGTGTTTCTGGTGAACCTTTTTGGTGAGCAGCCCGTGGCAGTGTAAGGCCCCGGGAGAAGGGGGGAGACCCAGCCTGGGGGGGGCGATGTGGGCAGAGCTGTGCAGCACAGGTTGGCCAAAATCATCTTCATTCCCCAAGAGCTTCCTCCTGCTTCTCTGCTGACTGCTCTTTAATCAACTATTTAAAACCCGGCTTGGAGACTTTCATCACTTCCCAAATCCCTAGGACTTAAAAAAAAAATAACTTCAATAAAACAGGAGAAGACACCGCATCGGTGGCCGGTGACTGGTCTAAGTCTCATCCATCGAAGTGGGCTGTGATGCTCCTGCACAGGGAGGTGGGTCTGGGGCAGGAGGACGAGGGAGGGTTTGGGGGAATGGGAAATGAATTGATTTTCCCAGAGTCATGAGTCCAGGCTCCCATTTTCAGCATGGCTACAGCATGCATCACAGGCGGATCTGGAGGCAGGGCTCCAAAGGGATTAGTAAAGATTTATTTTTCTTTTTCTGGAGTGAGATGAAAGGGGGGAGAGGGAGGGAGAGACGAGCGAGGAGTCCTACAGAAAGGAACTCATTATTTTTTATCTTTTCCAATGACCTTGTTTGTTTTATTCCTGCTTGAAAGCAGTTTCTTTCCTTGTGAAAGTTTGGAGATATCTGGAGACTGGGGCCAGTGAGAAAGGGAAAAAAGGGAAAAAAAAAGAGCTGGGTGAAGAGCAGAGCAGAGTCATCTGTGTGACTCCCCTGGTCCTTACCCCAATTGTATCTGCACATCTCCTAAAGGAATTGCTTCAGAGCCATTACAAGAGGGATTTTATTGTATTTTTTTCCCTCCTCTCTAATTCAGTGGGCTTTGATTCAGGCTGGGAAGCAATGAAAGCTCACTAACACACATCTGCTTCCCTTCTCAGCCTGCATGGGCAGCGTGAAAGGGGGAGGTTGCCGCTGGGGATTCATGTTGCTCAGGGGTGAAGTTTGCTGTGCAGCACCCTATTAATTTAACCCTGGCTTTTATTTTTCCCTTTAGCGCCCTGTTTTCCAATTAGTCTCTGTGCTGGGAGCGTGTGGGCTGTGAAGAAGGCAGTTGCATCACAGAGGTGACCATCTGGGAGCCACGAGGTCCAAGGGACCATCTGTAGACGTTGTGAGTGACTCAAACCCAAGGGTCAGCTCTGCCCCGATTGATGCTGCCTTTGCAGTGTGAGAAGAGCTCCCCGAACCCCTGTGACGGGCAACCCATTACCCCCATAACCCCCTGTGGTCCCCATCACCTCCATAGTCCCTGGGCCAGGAAGGTGCATGTGTCCATGGCCACCTTTGCCAGCTGGTCTGCAGCCGAGCTTTGCCCTTGAATTGCAAAGACACAACAGCACATTCTTCCACACTGTCTCCATAGCCTCATTAACAGCCTCTTCCTTTGCACTAAATTGGTGGCATTTAACCTCTAACCCCTCGCTTTAAAGAATAAAACCTAAACAGCAAGGACAGCCGTTAACCTGGAAAAAAGCCCTCTCGCCAACAGGCAGGGTGGCGAATTTTAGAGAAAACCCAACCCTTGCTTTTAACTGGTGGCTGGGGTTGATCTTCTTGTGGTTACTCATAAATACTTATGAAAATGTTTCAAGTGCTCAATTTGCATAGCTATAAAGTCTCATAAATAATTCTAGGTATTGGTATTTAATCATGTGACCTATATTGTGGAGGCATTTGTACCTCATTTGTGGAGATCAGAGTCCTTCGGAATGGATACCAGGGTATTTAGTGGTCATTGAGCTGCTGTCAGAGCAGCTGTAGAGAAGAAAGAGACCCAGCCCAAATGCCTACCTGCAGCTTCTTAGCATACTAGCACTAATCAAGGGTAGTTTAACTTAAATACATCTCTTATGCCTGCTATTGGGAGCTGCATTTTGACTACCAGGAGTCCCAGAGCAGCCCGTTTAGGAATAGAGGGATGTTTCCCAGTAGGGTTGAGGCACGTGGTGGCCCTTGGTATGTGCAGAACACTCTGCTCTGCGAACGGGAAGACCCTCTTGCGGACGCCAACCCTTACCCAGTGCAGACACCAGCCAGCTGTGCATGGGAAAACTCCAGCTAAACTGACAGGTTTCAGGTTGGCTCTGATAAGCATTGAATTCAGTGGGAAGTCGCCTTCTCTAGATTTAGTCCTCGGACTTCAAAGGGAATAAAAAAAAAAAAATCCTCTTTTTTTTTTTTTTTTAACCCACCACACTACCGTGTTGTACCTAAAGCCCACTGGAGAGAAGAGGAGGGAGTAGAGGCTCTGCGAGGGGGACCACAGGGAGAGAAGAGAGAATGAAATGAAAAGGTCTTTGTAGTAACTGTGCTTCAGCGAGAGCCTGCCCGGCTGCCGGATGGGGTGCCATCTGAGACTCCTCATCCTCCTGGGCTACCTCCTCCTCCGGGGAGCGATGGGGAATAATCGCAATCCCTGCCCCCAGCTGCAGTGGCTTTTAAACATCTTTTCTTTCAAGGAGAAAACACTGCCAAGGGGTTGCCCTGTAGAAGGTGGTCCCAGTCATCGCCTTGGGGGGTTTTACCCTTCCTGAGGGTGGCGAGCAGCTGATGCAGGCAGACCCCTGCCTGCAGCTTCCCCGGTTCTTGATGCAGGCACACCCTTGCCCATGGCATCCCTGGTCCTTGATGCAGGCAGACCCCTGCCCCCGGCATCCCTGGCCCTAGGTGCAGGCAGACCCCTGCCCGCAACATCCCCAGTCCTTGATGCAGGCAGACCCCTGCCCACGGCATCCCCGGTCCTTGATGCAGGCCGACCCTTGCCCACGGCATCCCCGGTCCCCTACCGGGGGGCTGCTCGCTGCCAGCATCCAACATCACAAGCCATGTCTGTCTGCCAGCACGAGGCAGTGAGGGTATGATAAATAATTTATTCTCTGGCCAAGGTGGGGGGTGGTGTGTGGTAGGAAGAGAGAGTGAGCTTTTAATTAAAATGGTATCTCACAGATCAAATAAATATGAATAAGATGCCAAAACCAACTGTATAAATCCCAAACATTCTCTTGTGTTTTAATTATTTGTGTTGATAAGACAAGAGCGAAGGCATTTTACTCCACTCGGAGGGCGAGGAGGCAAAAGGTTATGCTGGCATTTTTTATGTTCTTTTCAAGGAACAAATGTTTCAGAAGCACAGATCTGACAAACTATAATTCATATCAGGAATTAAATTGGAATTTAGAGAACAATTGTTAATATTTCAAAGTAATTGTTTAAGAAATTATCATTTTGGTATCTGCCTCAAAAATAATTACCCACCACTAATTTTTCTTTTTCAAAGGCTGCTATTTGTTGGAATAGTGGAAAGATGAGGAGTTTTTGCTGTGGGCTATTTATGTAGTTCAAATGAGGAGATAAATAGGAAGGGACTTTCATGTTCCTAGGCAAATGAGTCTGACTAATGTACAGCTTCAAGCTCAAAAGTGGGCCCTGGATTTACTTGAAAATTCGGGGAATCTTTTTATGGATGGGATTTGCAAGTCACAGCAGGCAAGCGAAGCATCAAAACCCCTTCACGTTAATTAGAAACAGGGCCCCAGAGAAATTCCCCCCCCCCGTCATGGAGAAACGCGGGGGTACTGGCGTGGTGGCTCTTCCCCACGGGTTGGGGGGAAGATTCCTCCGAATCACACAGCCCCAGCCAGGGCACCTTTCCTTTGCCCGTGTCAAAGGGGATAAGGTTGTGTATTTGCAGGTCATACGTGTGCTTTTACCGCTGGTCTTTCCCACACGGCGTCCCAGACAGCTGAAGGAGACGTGACGTTGTCCACTGCACAACCCTACCGCACAGCCCTCAGCACTTCAGGGGTGGAAGAGGAGGAGTATTCACGGAATTGCAGGATGGTGGGGGTTGGAAAGGACCTTTGGAGATTATCTAGTCCAATCCCCTACCAGAGTAGGGTCACCCAGAGCAGGTTGCACAGCAATGCATCCAGGCAGGTTTGAATGTCTCCAGAGACAGAGACTCCACCACCTCTCTGGGCAGTCTGTGCCAGGGCTCTGCCACCCTCAAAGGAAAGAAGTTTTTCCTCACGTTGAGATGGAACTTCCCATGTTCCAGCTTGTGCCTGTTGCCCCTTGTCATAGAATCATAGAATCACAGAATGTGTTGGGTTGGAAGGGACCTTTAAAGGCCATCTAGTTCAACCCCCCTGCAGTAAGCAGGGACATCTTCTTGTCTTGCTGCTATTCCTACTTCTGCTCTTCATCTAGGCCATCCGTAAATTGGGACATCTGTGGCCTTCTGGAAAGGGGGCTCGGTACTTGAATATTTAGAGCATCATGGGGACAAAAATAGGGTAGAAGGGATCTTAAACAGCATCTTCTGCATCCCGCTGCCCCAGGGTGGGGTTACCTAGACCCTGTAGCATCCTGCCCTGACCCTCTGCTGTGCTGCGGTTGCTGGAAACCTTTCCTCAAAGGATGGAGAGAAACTGCAGCGATGATAGCACCCAGAGAGGTTCAGCACATGACAGTTTCAAGGGATAGCTGTAGGTTTCTCTGTTCGGAGAGGATATTGCAAAGGGAGACTGTCTCCATGAAAACACAGTTGCAAACGCAGAGGGAGAAACTCTTTTCTGGGTCTTGTTAAATTTTTCTGCAAAATTATTAATCTGTCTGTGTTAGGAATAATTCTCAAGTGCATTTTGAAATATCTCACTTCCCAACACACGCTCTTTTTTAACCAGCTCGTTTTTCTCTAAGCAACGCTGATGTTGATGGTAATTTTTAAAGTGTGTGGGGAGAAGCAGCGTTTTTTTACCAAGTCTTCCGGGAAGACTCTCACCACAAAAACCATTTTTTCATCTGAACCATCACCTCAGTGTCAGGATACCCTCTGGCTTCCCCGGGCACTCTCTGGGCCCCCATGTTGTCCTGTTGGCTGCCTGTTGGATTTCTTGCCTGACCTTGCCCAGCAGGTTGGTTCCTGTACCCTGTGAAGGACCCGTCCTGCCCATAAATCTGTCCAGCAACCTCCCGGAGGGGCGATCCTACAGCTTTTGGGTTGTTAATGTGCCTTCTAACCCCTTGATGCTAGACCTCCCTCTTCCCTTTGATCTCAAGGACTCCAGACTCTCCTGAAGATGCTGGTCTGGAGGCTAATGAAGAATACACTTGACCTTTGCAGACGCTGTGATTAAAGATTACCAGAGAATGTGGGGGAAGCAAAAAAAAAAAAAAAAAAAGCTCCTTTTGGCTTCATCCTCCCAGCTTGTTGTAAGTATCCCAATTACGAAGCAGATCACAGAGGCTGTGTTGGAAGATATTGGTATCAGCAAATTAGCAGGCTGCAGCGGGAACAGTAATTAAGGCGGCTTTGTGTGTGCCGGGGTCTGGGGCTGTTGCTCCCGTTTGCATCCTGCTTGGAGTCAGGGCCCCCCCCAGCCCGCCTGGGGATGGGGAACCTGCTTGCGCCACACATACCCTGATTTTTAAATAATTGCCACGTTTTAGGAATTAATTGTTGTGATTGCAGGGGAAGGACAGAACACAAGGAAAATGGTTAGTGCTGCTGCTGCATCCCGCAAAGGTGTCAGTAAAACACTGTCCATCTGAGGACAGGCAGGAAAAATCAGAGAGGAAAATGTTCTCTTTCCCCATGGAGAAGGGAGGATGATGGATTTATACCCTCCCAGGCCTCCTGCTCTTGCAAGGCAGCAGGTGGGTCCGTGCTGGCTCCTGCTACATGGGAGAGGTTGGAAAATGCGGGGAACGGATTGGTGCTTTGCTCAGGGAGCCATCTGCTGCTGGAGGAGCAGAGAGGTCCTCTGCTGCACCATGGACGCCGCTCCGGCTTTCGGTGGATGAGGGAATAGGGTTCACAGCCCTTCCTTTGGGAAGTCAATTTGTAGCATAGATCTGTTCATAACAGACGTCTCTGCCCTAAAAATAGTAGGTTTCCCCCTACTATTAAGCCAATCACAGAATCATAGAGTTGCCTAGGTTGGAAGGGACGTTTCAGATCATCCAGTCCAACCATCAACTGAACTCTGACAAAAACCATCACTAAACCATGTCCCTCAGCACCACGTCTGCCCGGCTTTTAAATACCTCCAGGGATGGCGACTCCACCACTGCCCTGGGCAGCCTTTTCCGATGCTTGACAACCCTTTCAGTGAAGAAATTTTTCCTAATATCCATCCTAAATCTCCCCTGGCGCAACTTGAGGCCGTTTCCTCTTGTCCTGTCACCTGTTCCTTGGGAGAAGAGACCGACCGCCCCTGGCTACCCCCTCCTTTCAGGCAGTTGACAAGACTTGTGCTCCAGACCCCTCACCATCTCTGTTGCCCTTCTCTGGACTTGGTCCAGCACCTCAGGTGTCTTGTGGTGAGGGGCCCAAAACTGGACACAGCACTCAAGGTGGGGCCTCACCACCTCAAGTAAGAATATTTTCCTATTCTTAATTTAAGCCAATACTACTTGTTCTGCATCAGTGTAGAGGCATTAAAAAAAAATACCTCCCTTTCCTGTTGTTTATCATCTCTAAATATCAGAGCTAACAACCCAGGTTTCCTTTGCTCTTTACAACCTGCCTCATAAATCATCCGCAGACTATTGGGATCGTTTCAGAGCTCTTCCCTGCCGTCCCTGTCCATGGGAATGGGCTGCAAATTTCCACGTGGATCAGATCTGAATTGGTTGTCTTAACCCAGAGGCTAAAGAAACAGTGATCCTTCTCTCTCCTGCAACACATTTATTTCACAAAGGCTAAAAATTGTTTGTTTCTTTCTTCTCTGATACAGAACAATAAATCTTTTTTGGGTGTTTTTCCTTTTTTTTTTTTTTTTTTTTTTTTTGCTGTAAGGTTCATTATGGGAAAAACAAGGGAGGGAGAAGCCAGACCCTCCCTGGGTAAATCTTGCTGCCCCAAATGCATCCATGTACTGGGGTACAGAGATTGTGGTGATTTCCTTGCCGTTGCTCTAGGAGCAACCTGCCCACCCCACAGGGCAGACCAAGGAGCTCCACAGGGTTGTGAGGTAGGATTTAGCCACTCAAAGGTGACATCGCCGTGTCACCAACTCCTTGGTAGAAGCACTTGGTAGAAACCCTCTTCGGCAGCAGCCAAGGGCTGGGTTCGGAAGCACTCCTGCGCTCCGAAGGATGCTGGCAGGGTCAGTGGAGAGGATGCTAGGAGCAACAGTAGATGCCCAAGTAACTTTTCACATTGATTTTCCAGCAACCCAAATAGTCCATGAAACGTGACTCCCGCCTGCCCTACCTAGAAGCATGCCTTAGCATAACGACATAACCTTTGGTCTGAAGCTATCTTCCTCTTTTTATTCCTTAAAGCCTTTATAATAAAAAAACTAATTTGATCTGTGTTGTGCTAGACCCAGAAATGACCCGACAAATCCATGAGCATCAAGAGCATCTTCAGGAGTTTGAGCAGAATAGTCATAAAATCATAGAATCGTCTCAGTTGGAAGGGACCTTTCAGATCATTGAATCCAACCATCAACCTAACACTGACAAAAACTACCACCGAACCATGTCCCTCAGCACCACGTCTGCCTGGCTTTTAAATACCTCCAGGGATGGCGACTCCACCACTTCCCTGGGCAGCCTGTTCCAATGCTTAATAACCCTTTCAGTGAAGAAATTTTCCCTAATATCCATCCTAAACCTCCCCTGGTGCAGCTTGAGGCCGTTTCCTCCTGTCCTATCGCCTGTTCCTTGGGAGAAGAGACCAACCCCCCCTGGCTACACCCTCCTTTCAGGGAGTTGTAGAGAGAGAGAAAGTCTCCCCTCAGCCCCCTTTTCTCCAGGCTGAACACCCCCAGCTCCCTCAGCCGCTCCTCACCAGACTTGTGCTCCAAACCCCTCACCAGCTCCGTTGCCCTTCTCTGGACTCACTCCAGTCACCCAGCTGGTACCCGAAGCAGGTCACCACCAAGCAGGTGAAAGAGTTCATTCACTGTGGGACACCTCAGGCCCCCAGGATGCTTTATCTACCTGCAGGTATGTTCACAAAGGGTTGTGGTAAACCATGTCTTAATAAATGCACCACATGCATAGTGCAATTTATCATAACATAACCAAAAATATAGAGACCGGGTTTCTGAAAAAGGTTTTGCAAATGTGAACCAGGCATTTGAGGCATGCTGTCTCCTTTGGCCAAGGGAGCAACTGTTCCAGCTGAGCGAAACCAAGCGGAGGGCTGGAGAGGGTGGTCTGATGAAGGGAGGAAGAGAGGCAGTGAACAACTCTCTCCCTCCTGGGAAAGCTAGGCATTTGCACCGAGGATAACTTAAAAGAGAGATGTGCATTTCTCTATCTGTGTTGGCAATGCCGCAGGTCCCAGGAGGCTCTCTGGATAGTGAGGGAGGCGTCGGTATATTTTTGCATACAGGGGAGCTGCTAGCAAGCAAAGCGCTCTAATTAGAGGAAAATATTTGATCTCCATAGGCTTTTGGTGAAATATCTTAGAAAGGCAGCAGATGTTGCTGAAATTATTCATTCAACTGTTTTCCCCCTTTTTCTTCCCTTGTTTTTTTATGAGGAACACTGAATTAAAATTCAATAAACAGCTCATGGCGGTTTACTGGGGGGTGCCAAAAACTTATTCGAAGCAAAGTACATGCACCAACATCCCTCTGCCTTTTGAAAACCACAAGTTATCCGGAACCTCCAGCTCACCCTGGGAGCCATCAAAGACTCCCCAAAATGTGTCGTAGCACATAGTCCTCCACTGTGCCTGGTGTCACCCTGGGTCAACACAGCATCCAGATGACATGCACTCTGCACGGTCCTGCCTTGTATCACTCCTTTGCCCAGCAATTCACCTTTTCCAAAGAGCCAGAAAGCTCCAAATCTGTCTCCTTAGTCCCAAAAGAAAACATGCATAATTATAGGACTGCATTAAGGACCTCCCAGAAGGCCTCGTGGAGGCACCTGACTTCTTCAGAGTGCAGAGGGGCTGTTTGCAAGGGCATGTAGTGATAGGACGAGGGGCAACGGTTTTAAACTAGAGCAGGGCAGGTTTAGATGAGACATTAGGATGTTCTTCACAATGAGGGTGGTGAGACACTGGCACAGGTTGCCCAGAGAGGTGGTGGAGGCCCCATCCCTGGAGACATTCAAGGCCAGGCTTGATGAGGCTCTGAGCAACCTGATCTAGTTGAAGATGTCCCTGCTTACTGCAGGGGGTTGGACTAGATGGCCTTTAGAAGTCCCTTCCCACCCAACACATTCTATGAGTCTATGATTCAGATAAGGAACTCTTCCAGACAGGAACCCGAATCCAGGCATGAACTCTTCAGTTCAAGGAGACTTGAGAGACCAAAAGCCCTGTTTCAGAATATTTTGCCCCATTGTACAATATTACGTTGCAGTCCTGGCCGTGTCGGCTGTGTCAGCACTAAGCTAGTTCTGAACTGATGTGCCGTGAGAGACAGCACCTGCCACAAGCTCCGTTGAACGGGTGGAAAAGCGGAAAAATTATTCCCCTGGTGGAAATAAGGCATGTATGGAGAATACGTGTGGTGGTCTACAGCAAAGGGTAGGTGGGAGCCAAAAAATGCAAAAGATGGTATTGCAACCCCATGTGGATTTTTGCTTTTGATGCCAGAGGTAAAGGGATTTTCCCCAGAGAAGGGGTGCTGTTCTCGAACCCCAGCAGACCACATCCCAAATGCTGCCACAGTCTCCCACAAGCCCAGGCAGCACCATTCAAACCGGGAGTAATCACAGACCTTTCGCCTTGAAATGTCGTTGTCCAAGGGTCTGTGGAGAACCAGCTACACAGGCTGAACATCAAACGCTGCCTGAAAGCAGAAACCCCGCTGTTTTGATTACAGAGTTAAAACAAGGGTCTTTACAAGTTTGCTTGTCTCGTGTCACCCCAAAAGCCTCTGCAGGACACCACGTTGAACCCCACAGGACAGGTCAGTTAATTATGCTGAGTGAGTCAATACATTGATCAGTTTATCAAATGATAAACAGAGTTTCTGCTTTCATCAGGGTTGTGAATATTAATTGATTTGACAAGCTGAAGCTTGGTAAAACAAGTAGAAGGGGCATCAGGGCATCGCTGTATTAATTAGCCATGTTGAAGCTGCTTTTAGCTGCTTCCGAAGTTTAATCAATATGCTACATTGGAGTCCCAAAAGGCTTATGAAAACAGCCTTTGAAATCCTTTAAATTGTTTCCTCTGTGAGGTTTTGGACTCATGGCGTATTCTCGTTCTGCTGTTTTTCTTCTTCCCCCACCCCCCACAAAATCAATAGTGACCCATAAGGACTAGTAGGGGCGGGCTTTCTTATTTGTATCACAAATTTGCATTCACGAGGAATACAAATAAAATGAAAAAGATCTTCTGTTTTAGTACAATAATAATAATAATCCTAGACATTAATGAGGTGCCCTCTGCCTTCCAGTTTCTATATGCAGTAAATTACTTCTATAGACTTAATCTGATGTGAATGGGCACGGCACCATTTAAATCATGTTTTCCTGAGCCCTTGCGTACTGTTCAGACTTTGATTTAATACAAAGTCAGGTCTGAGCTTGTTAAGACATTTTACTGAGAGGGAGGATGGAGAAGGTGGAGCTGATGATAAAGCCAGGAATGAAGCTGTGGAGGGAAGGGGACGGAGGGACCGCCACCACGGGACGAGGTGGGGAGATGATGGGGAAGGCTGCCATTTGCCGAGTCTCGATGTTTTTCGAGAAGGGGAAAGGAAAGCAAGAGGAGGGGACAGTGGGAACACGGGGCACATGAGGAGGAAGACATGAAAGCAGGGATGAATCAGGGGAGAGCAGGTGGGTCTCCAGCGGTTGGGTGATGGGTGTGTTGGGTGCACGAAAACAGCGCTGAGGAAGAGCAGTTCACCAGCAGGCAGCACAGGGAAGGGAATACAGGGTCATCCTGTAGACGGGGTCTTTGAGAAACGTCTCTGATCATCATGCTCTAAGACTTCCTGGGGAGGGCACCATGTCTCTGCCACCAGCTGGCTTTTTGAGGAAGTTGGACGAGGTGTGACGAAGGAAGGGCCATACATGCCTTGCAGAAATGTCCTGATGGCTTGCCTTCCTGCAGCCTTTTCTATGGCTTTGCCATTAACCCAGTGCTTGCCCAAGAGCCCAGCTGAATCTGGGATACCCTCCTCTCCCAGGGGACATCTAAGGAGATGTCTTTGGTCTGTCCTTGTGGCTGGTGGCATGCTGGGGACAGCTGGGGAAGCAGACCCCCAGAAGACCACCCATTGGGACCTCTGGCCACTGCTCCAGCAGACCTCTGAATATGCAGAGACCTGAAAGAAGTTTTCTAACTCCGTGAGTTTCTGATCTCATAATTTGTCGCAGCATTCAGCTATTTTGACTTTTCAAGAGAAAACTTCCCCAGATGTGCCCGTAGCAGGTTTCCCAGCACACTTCCCCCGTGCCTTCAGCAATTCCGCTTGCGTTGACTCCCCGAGGTCACCGCTACAGATGTCACACCAGCGCAGTCAACATGGGGAGACCAACAGTGCTTGAAACTGTTTTCAGGGCCCTAGCATAATTATAACAATTAGAGAGTTAGGCCCTGAGCTGTGCTTTCTGACGCACACATCTGCCACACAGACTTCATTGCATGTGCAGATCCTGTTGTTAATAACGGAAGATGCCCCAGTGTCTCCGGGGGCAACACTCTCTGCTACAGGCAAGGTACTAAATCACATTTGAAGTTTCTAGGCCAAAATATTTTACTTTTATTTTTGAGGAATAAAGTTCCCAAAAAAGTGCGAGGCAAATTTCCAGGACTAACTTGGCTCTCCTGGTAATGTGTAGAAATGGAGGCAGCCTTGCAGTAGTTGAAGGCTAGACCATCCTGTAGTGATGGTGCAGGAGGGATTAGATGAATTAGAGAAAAACAGGGCTGAAAAGGAGCCACCCTACTCCAAGGCAGATTTAACTCTTCCCTCATCACTGCCACCGTAGAGTCCCAGGAACATGAGAACACCTCAGCAACATCCCTGGAGGCACCAGTCATTTCTCAGGTCTTTGGATCGCCAACAGTTCCTGCTACCAATCATCAGCCCCAAATGCATTTTGACCCTCAGAGCCAGGAGAAGGCACCAAAACCTTTTACCAGTGGTATTTTGCAAGCGTGGGCTGGCCGACATGTGGTGAGGACAGCTCTGCTGCCTGCTGTACCCCACGCTGGCCTGAGTTAATCCCTGCCACAGTCATATCAGAGAGAACCTCCTGCAGAAGATGAAGTGAGGGGACTCTGATGACACCCAGGCCCATGGGTCTCTCCTGTTCAGATGTCCTGTGGTTCGTTCCTTTCCTCTACGCCTTCAGCCAAAGCATCAAGGATGTGGCTGCAACATACATGTTGTACGGCACGTCTCAGACTCATCCTCCTTCCTCCCATCCTTGGTCACCATCCAACTCTGCTTGTGGTAGGTAGCGTTGGCCCATCAGGTCTCCCTTTCCAGCAATTCCAACCTTTCCTGTCACACAGATGTGTGCTTGAGGTGTCCTTAATTTTGGCAACGTGGCAAAATCCCCTTTTCCCTGTGGTTTGGGAAGCTAATCTCAGTGCAATTTATGCACCCTGGTGATTAAATGGTTGCGCTTATGAATGTCTCTGTAGGTGCAGAATAGGCTGTACAAGGTCAGGACTCCCTCCTGGGCCATGGACAATGGCAGTAACTAACATTAATAGCTTCTGCTCAAAGGGATGGGTCTGAACACTGAGAAGATCAATTAGTCTGTGACTCCTCCACAGAGGCCTCCCAGAGAGAAGGACAAAAAGACAGAGGTGTCAGAGCTGGGCAGAAAGGCACGGAGGAAGAGAAGGGAACGAAAACACATGTTCTGCAGCTGAGTGAGCCCCGTGCTGGCTGCTGGCAGAGCTTCGGAGGAAGCAGTTCACTGTGGTTCCTGCCTTGTGCACGGACTATAAGAAAGGCTCGATCTATGGCCAGGACACCATGGCACAAGCAGAAATGAAGATGATGTTTGAGAAGGAGACACCGAGGGAGAGCTGCTGGCCAGCTGTCCTGGTGCTCAGGCCGTGGAGGTGGGAGACCAAAAGGATGCTGACAGCTTCCAGCACCACTGAACAGAGCAACATTGCCCAAACCTGTCCCTGTGACTTTTTCTCTGAAGACTCTTGAAGAGTTTGGTGGTCCACTGGTTCCTGGACCCCAAAGCAAGGAGTGAAGCCACTTGATGTGTGGGACATGGGCAGGAGAGGTCAAGGCAATGCTGCAGGACGGCATGAACCAGTGGGTGAGGAAAGTGCTGAGACGAGTCACTGTAGAGGAGAGTGATGCGACGGCTTCAAAGCCAGTTTGGAAATGTGCCCTGTGCGAGCGCTTCACTGTCTCCATCACTCCTCCTGCTTACAGGAGACCAGAGGGAGACCCAGGAGTGTGCATCGCCCTTTATGACGATCAATACTTGGGATTTGTCCAGAAAAGAGAGATGCAAAATACAAGTCCCTTGCCAATGGAGCCCAGGTTTATTCTAGGGAAGCCACGAGCGGTGTCAGAGGAAAGCCTGGTGAATATGTATCTATGTATACGTTTATATACACTCACCCCAAGAGGGCAGATGTGGCAGAGACCCACCTCGTCTGTGGGGTTAGCGCTTCCTCTCCTGCTCATCTCCCTCCTTTGTAGGGGGGGAAGCCCTTTGCTGAAGAGAAATAATACACGCCTTGTGTCATCGTTAGTTTTAAAATTATAAAGGAAACCATCAGCACTGCCACAATTACCTTCCCATTTTCCTGCTTCACCTCATTAAAAGGAAAATGTTACAATTAAGGCACGGACGGGAGGAACAGATTAATGTTCTGTTTCTAATGCATTGATGAATCGTCACTTAGTCAAGGGGTTTAAAAATACTAAACCCTTCTCAAGAACCATCCCAAAAGGGACCGTTTCTTATTCGAGGGGGACTTTCTCAGCCTGGATGGGTGGTTCTCCATCACTGGTGCTAAGGGTACATCGTATGGTGCTGTTTGCCATAGGACCGGGGTTTGCTCAGGCACATCTGCTGGGGATCTGATGGGGTGGTCGTACAATCCCAGGATGGTGGTGGGTTCTTTTGGGTGTGCATAGGGTATTTTACGTGGAATTGGACACCCCCCCACTTTTACTCTTGCTTTGCAATCCCATTTCTCTGCTTTCAGCACGTCTTCGTTAAAGCCGTGGCTTTGTTCTGTCAATTACAAAAGTCCCTCAGGTTTTTATCCCATTTTTTAGGTCAGGTCCCCGCTGCATGACGGGAGTGGTGAGCAGGCGACGGGGCAGGGGAAGGCTTGTTCCCCATCCTCAAAACCAAATCCNCTACTTACTAAGCTAAAGCTGCTTCAAAGCGGGCATAATGATGCCTATAATCTACACCCATTCTCGACACATTTTCACCCCATTTCAAAGCCTTTTTTCACGCCCCGGTGGCCTC
>VWZL01001673.1:143393-273996 GCA_013396915.1 Stercorarius parasiticus
TTTTTTACAGCCCCTTTCTCTCCATTCACGTCCTGAATACTGCTGGGGAGCAAAACAAGCAAAACTCAATACTTTCCTCTTCCCTCTTGTGGATAATAGATCAATTTATTTTTTTTTTGCCTCTCTGTGAGTGGAAGTGGTTGGGTGAGCTTTGTCCTGAACATCAATTCTCTTGCACGGCCTCAGCTGCTAAAGCCAAGCCAGGAAAAGATCCCAAATCCATTGACTTAACGATTGCTTTAAGTGCTCGTTTCAGACTTACAGCCCCAATCCCGGAGGTCGCCTTACTGTCCCTGAATCACTCCCAGGGTCGCACCATGCTATCCATCTCGCTCACCACAGGGCAATTAGGTGCTTTTGTTCATATTCATGCTCCTTGTACCCTCTGCCTCTATTAGGAACCACAACTTATGGTTATCATGGTGCCATGGCCTTTTCCACAGCTCCGTGTGCCCACGATCCCTGACACAGCGCTGTTCCCACTGTAGCTGGGGCTGTTTGCTCTGCTCCTGAGCCTGCCCTCGTCCCAGCTGTGCGAGTGAATTATACTTAAAACCCAGTATATTATATATATATAACCAGTGAATTATACTTAAAAAACCCTTGCCCTGCCACCGTCCCAGCCCTGCTCGCTCTCTCCCCCTCTGTCCCCACACTGCCCAGCTCCCCTTAGTGCATCTCCAGTAACCTCCGTCTCGGGTGATTCCTTTTCACCCTTCCATTCAGACTCACGTCACGTTACACAGAGGTTTATTTTACAGTTTGACCGTCCTCGCTGCCCTGCTTCCCCCCTCCCCAGTCTGACCAGTCCACCCAGCGGCTGGCTGTGCCTGGCCCAGGGGACGCTGCTATGGGCCCCTCTTTGCTGGCAGGTGGAGGAGGAGATGCCTCCTCGTACGTGTGTCATCGCCGACCCAGAAAAAAATGGATGTAAACTTGAGGAAACACAGGGAAAACGCCTGTCAGCTGGCATTTGCCTCCCTCAGGTATTTGCCATACGCTCCTTGGGGCATTCACATCCCTGACATTTTGCCTCACAGATGTGAGTCAGCCGGAGAGGAGGAAAAATTGTTTAGCTCAGACTCTGTCTTTCCGACAGTGGCTCCCAAACGCTGTCCTTGCTGATGTGTGTGGCAGCAGGAGATGCCCCCCCTGCCTTCCCGTGGCAGTGTCCCCGTGTCACAAGAGCTGCTGCCATCATCACAACGGCGGCTCTGTCTCCCTGCGCCGAAGCGGAAGCCCATGGGAACAGAGGTCATGACTGGGAGAGGGTGGAAACACCGAACCATAGAATCGCCTGGGTTGGAAGGGACCTTTCAGATCATCGATTCCAACCATCAGCCTAACTCTGCCCAAACCACCACTAACCCATGTTGCTCAGCACCATGTGTGCCTGGCTTTTAAATACCTCCAGGGATGGCGACTCCACCACTGCCCTGGGCAGCCTGTTCCGATGCTTCATAACCCTTTTGGTGAAGAAGCTTTTCTTAATATCCATCCTAAACCTCCCCTGGCGCAACGTGAGGCCGTTTCCTCTTGTTCTATTGTCTGTTCCTTGGGAGAAGAGACCGACCCCCCCTCGCTACCCCCTCCTTTCACGGAGTTGTCGAGCGTGAGAAGGTCTCACCTCAGCCCCCTTTTCTCCAGGCTGAACACCCCCAGCTCCCTCAGCTGCTCCTCACAAGACTTGTGCTCCAGACCCTGCACCAGCTCCGTTGCACGTTTTCCCCTCTCCTTGCTCTTCCAGCGACTCATCCCGAGCCCACTCAGACCAAGAAAAGCCTCTCCCCGACTTTGCTGGATTTCAGATCCGGCCCTGGATTAGCGCAAGTTCAGTCGCGTGTTTTTTTGAAGCCATCAATCATCACCATCTCCATAACCCCAAGCCACACACAGAATAAAGACGTGAAGCAGCGGATCCTTGGCTGATGTAAATCAATACGGATCTCCCATCATCGGCGGAGTTCAACTTACAACCAGCCGGGGAGGTAACCCAAAATGCTGCTCGTTGGAGCAAAAGAAATTTCTGCAGTAATTAGATCTGGAGCATGATTACCCAAAGGGAAACGAAAAACAAATGTGGGTGACAGATATTTCCAGGATAACTGCAGTTATTAATGCTTTTCTCTACCAGTGACAGGCACATGGGATTAGTATTGCCTGAAAAAGTCTAGTTTACTGTGGGAAAATATGAGGGCTGGAAATGAAGCAAGGAGAAGGCCATATGCTGCTCGGTGTGCCTGTGGGGTCCTGGGAGGATAGCTTTAGCCAAAACAACAAAAGGCAAATATGTGAGGCATATGTGAGAAGAAACAGGAACCTGTTGCTTCTAAGTTTCCAGCTAAAAGATGAAAAAAAAAACCCAACAAAACCAATGTAGGAACCTGCTATTCTCTGCTGCGCAAGTTCACCCTGAATCGGTGACTCTATTTGTGAGTGCCGCGGCACTGCTAAGCACATCCCAGAGATGGAGCCTGGGATAAGCATTTTCAATTTCAAGCCTTCCCTTCCCTACCGCCTTATGTAAATTTGGGTGGCAGCGTGAAACCCCAGCCCTCCCTCCCATACCTGCGCCCGCAGAGCTCAGCGGGCAGGAGGTGCCCGTCGCCAGAGATCCTCCATCCCCGGCACATCCCTGCCAGGGATCTGCTCCTTCCAGCAAGGGAATGTCAGGAAAACGCATGAGCTGGCCCATGTCCTTGCCGTGCAGCTCGGGCAACCAGCCACCAGCTCTGAGAGCTGCGTGTGGGCTGGGAAGGGCATGGGAATTGGCTCCTCCACGCTACGGGCTGCCCTGGGGCACGGGCACTCGGAAATGCCCGTCTCTGCTCTGAGAGCATCACTCAGCGCGTCTGGCCACTGTGAACCAGATGTGCTCACTCAAAAACATCAAATCCTTTTTTTTGTTTGTTTGGGGGGTTTTTTTGTTTTTTTTTTTTGTTTTGTTTTGTTTTGTTTTTAATATAAGGTTTGCAAGGAAGCAGGGCTAAAAAAAATCCCATTAAAATGACAGCAAGGATTTTTTTTTTTTTAAATATAAGGAGTGCTGACATCTAGGGAGTAACAAGATTGATTTCTAACGGGGTTGTTGGTCAATAAGCATAATTTGGAGGAAACAGTTTGTTTTCTGTCCTGTGCTCCCCACGGGTGCTGGGAATAGCCTGGCAGAGGGTCCACCCAGCCCACGGCCCCGTCTCTGCCTGCAGCCAGATGCTTCGGGGAAAGCTCAAGACCTTTATGGCAGGCGGCTGTGTGATAACCTGTCCACATTTAAGGTGAAATTTAAGCTAAAAATCAGGTATTTAATAGACCGTCCAAAATACATGGCACCATCAGGGCTCCTAACCACAATCAGTCTTCTTACCTGCTGAAAAGCCACTTCTACTTTAATTTCTCCTATGGATGTGATAGGACGGGCAGCTCCACAGCTGGGGTGCGTACACATACTTCTGCCGAGGCAGGTCTAACTCATGTTTTAAAGCACAGTGAAAGCCCATCTGCACAGATCCATCCTTTGGTTGGCAACCTGTAAAACATCCCACCGTTAGCGCGGGGGGAGGACACCCATCGCCTGGCTGATGAGGTGACAAGAAGGTGCGAGAAGCTACCGGGGAGGCGGGAAGTGCCACAGCTCAGGGCAGCGTCAGCATTTCCGATGCGGCCAAAAGCAGGCAAATTTAGAAACAAGAGGGAGGAAACATCCCCCGTGTGCTCAGCAGGTGGTAGCTGCTGCCAAAAATACTTGAGTTGGGTGATCCTTGATAGCAACGCCCCCAAAGGATAGGTAACTGGTGTAATTTGCCCTCTCCTTGGATTTTCTACCCCTGATGGTACCGGTACCACCACCCCTAGCAGACAGCCCCACCTGCTACAGCCTCTCATTCCGCAGGATGTCTGCTGTACTCCAGCTTCTGAGGCATTTAAGGATGATTTGGCTTTTTCTATGACAAAATCACAGTCTGACACAAATTGACATTTGCTGTTGATGCTCTGGTTCTCCACAGGACGCCTGGCCTGGAAATACGGGAAGGGAAGACAGTACCAGCGGTTCCTCGCCTGGCAGCTGGGTCAGCTTTCCCAAGGTCTCCTGGATTTTTAAGAGCTACACTTACCTCCCCTCTGTACTCCAAATGAGCCTTGATACATCCCTCCAGGTACCCGGGAAATGCCAAAGCCTGGGCTGAAAGGAAAGCACAGCTCCCTCCTACAAGACACATTCAGTAGAAGCCAAACTTCTCGCAAGCAGAAATTCACATGAACACCAAAACCACAATGCTAAGAAGGATAAGAAAAATTCCCTTTTCCCAAATCTGAGAATTGGTTTTGCTCATGGCTGGAAAAATCCTCGCCCTGTTGTTACCTAGCAGAGTATTTCACTGAACACGGGGATTTCCCCCCCACCTCCTTTAGAAAACTGTGGCTTTTCTATTTGACCTGAAAAATGAAAGTCTTTGGCCAAAAGATAACCAAACATCGAGGATGGTGGGTGCAAACTGCTGGAACTCTGATCCAGCGTGGCTCTTCTTTGCCTAAAACAACAAAAAAAATCTCCCCAAACCCCTCCACATTTCCATAGCCCAAGACAGAGATGAAGAAAACTCAGACAGCTAGAAAGATGCATCCCAGGCAGGAGCTCCTGGATCCCTTCCCATGGGAAAGGCAGGTATTTATTTCAAGATAGAACTGAATTGCAACAGACGCTGGGAAATGTCAAAATATTCCATAAGTAGGAAGAGGAAGGAATAGAACTGTCCCTGCAGCCTGCGCATAATGAATAACGTATGGCCCGGGCAAAGCAAAAGTCATAACAGAGCAAGTCCAAGCCAAGCACTGCTAAATCCATGTTTGCAGATGGGAATAGCGCTTCCTACCTTGGTCAAAAGGTCTTCATCCAGTGTAAACTGAGGGCTGATAGGGCAGGTAGCAAAGAAAAATATAACATATTACTCTAAAAACATGAGGAGGGAGAGGGAGAACCGGGCAGATGCACCTTCCCTTGACCGTGGTCATCTGACAATGGAGCATCTTGACTGGAGGAGTTGGAGAGACTGGTGCTGCTGGTGCCAGTCTGCCTCTGAAACACAAGGGAACCACGGCAGCCAATTTAGGCTTCAAACCTCAATTCCGCATGGCCATAGCGAGATGAATGACCACCCTGCTGCGTGCTGCGTGAATGATTTGCAGCAGAGCAGAGGGATATGATGAATTAAAGTCTTTGAAGATTCCTGCTTGAAACTAAGCGAGAACCGCTTTCCAACAGAGATGCTTTTGCACAGAGGATAGCAGCATTTAGAATTTGTTTTCAAATCACAATTGAAACCTAGAATTAAATTTTGCCGCATATAGACTTGTATAATCCTGCCAATTCCCATTATAATGCCTTTATTTATCATCTCTTTCCTAAACACAAATGCAAGAGAACTTCAACAGGCCAAGCAGCTTTGCAGAGTCGGCCAAGACTGTCACTTTTAAAAATACTTCAAAAAATACCTAAACTGGGGGGGGAAATACAGAAAGTTTTCTAAAAAGGGACAGAATAATTTTAGAAATCAGTTTCAGAACTGGTTGGATTCTGAAACTAGAAATAGAGAGAAACAGATGATTTTTTTTATTCGCCTCCCTTATTTTCTCTTTTTTTTTTGCTCTTCACACTGGGGTCACTTCTAAGTTTACATCCAGCCTACAAGCCTGCGCACAGGAAACATTTCTGCCGTTGTTCTCAACTAACTGACAGCCCTGGGTAGCATCCAAGCACAACCACAACAAACTCCAGTGAGCCAAAAGCCAACACGAACACCCAAACTGAGTAGTGCAGTCAACATGCCAGAGGCACGGGATGTCATCCAGAGGGACCTGGAGAGGCTGGAGAGGTGGGCCTGTGCAAACCTCATGAAGTTCAACAAGGCCAAGTGCAAGGTCCTGCACTTGGGTCGGGACAGTCCTCATTATCAGTACCAGCTGGGGGATGATGTGATAGAGAGCAGCCCTGTGGAAAAGGACTTGGGGGTACTGGTGGATGAAAATCTGCACATGAGCCAACAATGTGCACTTGCAGCCCAGAGGCCAATTGCATCCTGGGTTGCATCAGAAGAACCACGGCCAGCAGATCCAGAGAGGGGATTCTGCCCCTCTACTCTGCTCTCCTGAGACCCCACCTGGAGTACTGTGTCCAGCTNCCCAGAGAGGTGGTGGAGGCCCCATCCCTGGAGACATTCAAGGCCAGGCTTGATGAGGCTCTGAGCAACCTGATCTAAAGCTGTCCCTGCTCACTGCAGGGGGGTTGGACTAGATGATCTTTAGAGGTCCCTTCCAACCCAACACATTCTATGAGTCTATGATTCTAATACGCCTTGCAGCAGCCTCAGAGCAATGTCTGAAGCCATGTGGGACAGTCACCTGAATGAGGTCCCCAAGCCACAAAGCCTCTAGGGGTTTCTTGGCTGGGATCCGGCAGGAGCGAAGCCCTGGTCCAGGTGTCCATCTCCGCTGGAAATACATTTTGGGGTGGAAAAACTGTAAAACTGGCTCTTCACTACCCACATCTGCTTTTTTGCACAGCTGCACTGGTGGCACCTTGTGGATCTAACACAGATGAATGCTGCTGCCACACCAGAACCCAAACCAGAGTCTGGGGGAGGAAATTTTTTGCCCCATTGACTTTAGCGATGTGGATGACAAGAGCAGTGCGGGTCGCAGTGCAGCCAGGCTGCTCACCCGTGGCTTGGATTGTGGAGAGGTTTCTGCTTTAGATTTACTAGCTGCTTGGCATTTGGGAGTAGTACAGCGGTGATCAAAGCATTAATTAAAAAAAAAAAAAAAGGAGGGGGAAAAAGAAGGGGGAAAAAGGAGGGGGAAAAAAAAGGAGAAACCATGATGAATTCATCCTTCAACATGGCATTAGCACAACCCCAGCCCTGGCTCTCTCCTCCTCGTCAGTGGTGAAAAATGCCTCCTCTCCGCCAACAATTCCCTGTTTCGTCTCAGCCCTTGGAAGGCCAGCCTGGCTGCGAATTCTCTGCCCGTGGCGGTGATGGATGAGCCCTGTCTTGGCCCCGCCGCCATCTGCCTCCCCGGCCCCCTCCCCGCACCCCACCAATTGACACCCTCCTTCCTTCGACGTGCATCAAGGGGAAAAAAAAAAAAAAGAAAAGTGGCAGTGATAGAAAGTGCCTGGAAAAGTGCGAATTAGCCCATGGAAGAGAGGAGATGGATAAAAAGGCGGAGGGCGGGAGGAAAGGAGAAGATGACAAGGCGATAGGAGATGAAGGGAGGGATTACCTGGCCTGCATCCAGACCCCTCGCTGCCAAGAGCCGTGCCCCTCCGCAGCTTGTTAGGCTCCCGTTGGTTTGTCTGCCTGTGACAAGCCCTCTTTGCCAGGATGAGCACTCTCCCAGGCTCTCTCTAGCAAATGGAGCATGTCCCGGCCAACACGGCGCTCGCCGCCCACCATGATCTATAAGGCTTGGCAGAACCATGGATTAAATTATTCAAATGGCAGCTGTCAAGAACAAAAAAAACTGCTGGGCAGTTAAAGAAAATTTCTCCTGTGGTGCCAGGATGACCAAAGGTAAAGGTGTCGTGGTAGCAGGAAGCCAAACGTCACCTCAGGGTTTCTCTTGTGTTTCCTTCTACAGGATGCACTAGGGTGTCTGAGGATGGGAAGTTTCACCTGGAGGAGTTTGGGATGCCTTTGGAAACCTGTCTCCATCCTTAAAGAGAGGGAGATGCAAGCCTCTGGGAAATGACTGCTTCGCACTTCTCCAGGCCGGGTGAATCGCTTCCACCTCCAGAGCAAGCCCAGAGGGACCTGGTTGTCCAAAACCCCCAGTATTTTTCAGGTTTATCACATCTTTAAGATCTTCAGCTTGGGCAACACTGTTTTCAAGCAGAATCACTGCAGAGGGTAGTTGGTTACATTCACGAAAAGCTCTGGATTAAATTTATAATGGTAATAAACCCATTTCACTTCATGGGTTTGATCCCAGATTTGCCCTGAGATTCTCAGGGCAAAGGAAGCTTTATGTTTGAGCTGAAATCCTCCTTCAGTCAGGATTTACAAACAAGAAACACGTGACAGAGGAGAGGCTGGCACTTCTAAAGACGCTCAGAAAATGCTCACACAAGCAGAACCGGCCCCACAAGAATTATTCCCCCCAGGCCAGCCACGCCAGACCCCAGGACACTGTCCTTGCCCATCTGTCAGCTCAGCTCCCAATACCCAGCAAATCTCACCAAGGGGCCTCACAGATTCAGCAAACGCTGCGCAAGGGCCACAATAGAGCCACAATCTCCCTTTAAAATGAGAGATAAACCATTCTCCGTCTCAGGGCATGCTGGTTGTAAGGAAGATATAAACCCCAACACATCTCCCAGGGATGCTGGAGAAAGGCCAGTATCTTGCTCGCGTTTGTCTGGTGGGATGAGACCAAGTACCAGCCACCAGCAGCAACGAATAATCATTTCTTAAGACTGGTGGAGGAAACAACAACAAAAAAGCTTTCCCCAACATAAGGCCATCGCCAGCATTAACACAACAACAATTACTTAAGCGAGGATTCCAATTAGTGGAGTTAGTCCTTTTGGCAGGTGGGAACAGCCGGGTTTACACTTCATCCCTTGCATTTAGAAGTGGATTTAGCAATAACGCCACAGAGGAGGCTTTTGAAGGCACGTTTGGCCCCTGCAAGGTCAGGACTGGTAGTGGATTGCTGGCCTTTGAGGAAAAACACTCATGGAATTAAAATAGGGGTTAGTCACAATCATGATGTATTTTTTTCTCAGAAAGTATTAATTTGGGAACAACGCACTAAGGGACAGGAATTTTTCATTCCCAAAGCACATTTTGGAAAAACACATTCTTCCTAAGGTTTCACGGGTTCTCAGTATTGTTGTCTAGAAAGGATGTGTGTTCTGATGGACAAAAGTTTGGGAGTCAAAGAGAAAATGGTGGCAACAAGGAGAAAAGGACATTTCCCTGTAAAAACTCCGGTTTTTAACGCCTCCTAATTTTTGCAAGCCACCTTAACACTTGTAAGGTAAAATATTAATTTTAAAATAGAGAAAACATTCTCTCCCTCCTTCTGCCTCTTCCCTCAGTCCTTTTCTCACACATTTTTCTCTAATAGAAAGAGCTGAATAATCCAATTTGACTTTTGGGGATATATTCCCTGCAGGAATGGTAGAAATGCCACCTGCTACCTGCATGCTAGATTTGATCACAAATCAACACCACCCAGTGCCGTACAGGATCACTTGATATTTTAAGGGCCAAGAAATGCCTGGCCACTAATGACAATCCATCCTAAACTGCGCAGCCTATGTTTTTCTGTAAATGCCAAACGCTACCTTGCTATTTGTATCACTCTTAATTGCGCCTCCTTAATTACAAGAAGCCAAATCATTATACGCAGTGAAAAGATCTCCAAAACCCTGCGTTGCAGGCTTGGCTCTCTTTCAAGTGCAAAATCGTCCTTGGGAAGGGGACTAAGCTGCTCTGTGCCCAAGCTCCTCTTTGTTCATGCCCATGGTAGGAGCCTCGTTCCCTCCCTGCCTGCTGAACGCCATGTGCTGCATGAGGAGCTCAAGTCTTCTGCTGAACCCAGCTGCCAAAAGCCAAGCTGGGAGAATACGAGTACTGCTGACCAGGACCTGGAGGGCTGCAGGTTCTCCTAACGCTGGCTCCAGAAGTCCTGCTGTCACTGGTGGTACTGGGATAAATGCCAACATTCCTCAGCTGCACCACATAAAACACTGTAACTGGGAGAAAAGACTCTAAGGGACCTTGCATCAGGCTCTGCAACCAGGACCTTGTGCAGCCTTCCTCCCTTGGCCCACAGCAGCGTTACTGATGAACAGCCAGGCACCTCCTGACATCCCAGGAACGATGGGGAAGCACTTTTGAAGACTTCTAAAGCATTACAGCTGAAAGAGCTGGGGTTGTTCAGCCTGGACAAGAGAAGACTCCGGGGAGACCTTAGAGCAGCTTTCCAGTATCTGAAGGGCTCCTACAAGAAAGCTGGAGGGACTTTTTACAAGAGTATGTAGTGATAGCACAAGTGGTAATGGCTTCAAACTGGAAGAGGGGAGATGTAGATGAGATCTGAGGAAGCAATTCTTTGCTGTGACGGTGGTGGGACGCTGGCCCAGGTTGCCCAGAGAAGCTGTGGCTGCCCCATCCCTGGAGGTGTTCAAGGCCAGGTTGGACGGGGCTTGGAGCAACCTGGTCTGGTGGGAGGTGTCCCTGCCCAGGGCAGGGGGGTGGCACTGGATGATCTTTAATGTTCCAACCCAAACCATTCTGGGATTCTATGATTATATACCCTCTTCTTTCAGGCATTGCTCTTGACTAGTCTTCACAGATACAGGGGGACAAAAAAAAATCCAACCTACAAACCCACAGCAAAATGCAGTGCCAGGAAGGATGCTAGCACATCAGGGCAGGCGACAAAGAGGAAACAACAAGATTTCTATATTTCCAGGAACTTGCTTAACTTGTGTATTAAGCTGCTTACAAAAACAGGTTAAAGGCCAGACCTTGGCTGGCTGCTTTGCTCTCAAGAAATCAGAGGAGAAGTGGTTGGGTGCTCACCTGAGTCTCATGCCAGGCTACAAAGCCAGCAGCAACACTGCTGGATTGGGAAGCCGCTCTCTGTGGGCGAGTTCCCCCGTCACACGCTGTACTTTCTGTACTTTCACTGGGTTATGAGACAAATGAGCCTGTGCTGAAATACGAAAATTTACACTATTTTGGCTCAAGCAGACAAGGGACCACAAGTCTTCTGCTCAGCGCCGCGTGGCTGGAAGATTAGGTTCAGCTTCCAAAGGTTCAAACTAGAGGGGGGAAAAAAAAAAAAAAGAATTAATTGGGTAATGTTGGTTTAAGCCCTGGCCTCAAACTTAGAAAACACAAATATACCTCCTATAAGCAAGCAAAAGATTTGTTTCAAAGCAAAAAGATGCTGACAGACATGTCCAAGGGGGACACGACTTCCTGGGGCTGCAGCACCCTATCCAAAGGGATGCTCCGAGACAGCAGATCCACTACAACATCTTTGGTTTCCACCATCTCTCTGTTACGCGGCTTCTCTGAGGACCGAAAAGTGGACAGAAGCCCTGAATGCATCTCACAGTGCCCAGGGCTCTTCTGACATTGGGAGAGGAGCATCTTGACCATCTTAGGGCCAAGCTGTGTTATAAAGAACGCCCAAACCATTCACAAGTCCTCAAAGTTTCCACCTGATTATGTGAGCAAATATTTGGAGGGGAAGTGCTGTTAGTCATTATTTGCAGTTCATTTTCTCTTATTTGTTCTCTGTCTTTTAAATAATAAAACAGAGAAAGCCAAGACGACAGCTCACAGTATTCACATCCAGGAGCAGAAACGCCACCTGGGGTGGGTTTTTTTGGGCCAACACCTTTCTGGGCAAATGCTGCTTCCCGGGAAATGCCGCAGCTTGTGCCAGGGGGGAATTTGGCCCCTTGCTGGAAGCCACGCTGCTGCGTACCACTACTGCCATGGGATTGACAAGTCCTGAGCATCTACCGTGAAAACTCCCAGCCTGGCTGCACTCAGAGCATGGAGTTTTGTCTGGATTTACACCCCGGGGCAGAGAAACCAGAACCACTTCTCCATTTCCAGACCCTCCCTGGATTTAGGGGGGGGGCTTTCCTGCTTTGTTGCTGTTTTGCACCTAATTTGGAGGCCTGATCTTGGCAACTGGAGCTCAGGGCTTCGCAGGGCGAACCACAGCAGAAGGCAGCAGTGGCACCCACAGCAGGGAACCCTGCAGCCGGGGGCAGGGGGCTGCAGAAAGAGCCCCCCCAGCATGTTCGCCAAGGAAGGGCGTGTGCAAGCGCAAGGCTCCCCAGGCACAGGGGAGCTATTCAATAGCAGAAATGCTCGACGGTAATCACAGAATCATCACAGAATGGTGGGGGTTGGAAGGGACCGCTGGAGATCATCCAGTCCAACCCCCTGCCAGAGCAGGGTCACCCAGAGCAGGGGGCACAGGAACGCATCCAGGTGGGTTTGGAATGTCTCCAGAGAAGGAGACTCCACCACCTCTCTGGGCAGCCTGTGCCAGGCCTCTGCCACCCTCACAGGAAAGAAGTTCCTCCTCATGTTGAGATGGAATTTCCCATGTTCCAGTTTGTGCCTGTTGCCCCTTGTCCTGTCTCCTGGCACCACTGAAAAGAGCCTGGCCCCATCCTCCTGACATCCGCCCTTCAAGTATTTATAAGCATTGATGAGATCCCCCCCCAGTTGTCTTTTTTCCAGACTGAAGAGACCCAAATCCCTCAGCCTTTCTTCATAAGAGAGGTGCTCCAGTCCCCTAAGCATCTTTGTAGCCCTTTGCTGCACTCTTTCCATCAGTTCCCTGTCCTTCTTGAACTGGGGAGCCCAGAACTGGACACAGTACTCCAGATGCGGCCTCACCAGGGCAGAGTAGAGGGGGAGGATGACCTCCCTCCACCTGCTGGCCACACTCTTCTTGATGCATCCCAGGAAGCCATTGGCCTTCTTGGCCACAGGGCACATTGCTGGCATCAAAACTTCCTCAGCCATCTTCATCTCAAAAAAAACAACCCACGCCCCTCTCCAAAACACCTGCACATGACATTTCCAGCAGCCTGTTTCTCCATCCCCCACCTCCGCCCCAGTACCTCGTGCCTCCGGCTGCGCTGAACGCAAACATTCCGAGTGCTGCTGGAAGGACCGGGCAACGTCCAGAGGTGAGCCAGCACTTGGGTGTAAACCAGCTGAAAAGAAAGCATGGGATTACTCCTTTGGGCAGGGTCATGGCTTAGAGAACAGGGGGAGTTAGGACCCAGCACCTGCATCCCGCACCTTCTGCATCAGGGTTGTTCCTGCCTACCCTCACACCTTGCTCCCAGCAGAAGATGGAACGAGTAAAAGTTGGCTCCTTCCAAAAGGATGGCTTGTTTACCCCAGAAAAGGTCAGTTTAACTTATGTTTCGGTTTCTGGAAGTGTTCCAATTTTTAGAGAAACCCCCCAAGGCAAAACATCTCCCCCAAAGGCAGAAGTGTCTCAGGGTGGACGTTTCTGCTCTGGCAGCAGCTCCCTCGGATTCCAGACCACAGGGGAGAGCAGTGACACACAAATCTCCTCCAAGACCCTCCCGAATCATCACATCAAACCCTTCCATCTCCAGGGCGGTATTTTTGGCTTCACACGGTCACTTGTAGAGCTGGAAAAAGGATCTTGTTTCTGCAGCCAGTGTAGACTTATTGCGAACGTTTGTGCTGAGAACAAACGGGCCTTTCCGTGGAAACAATTTCAAGCATCCTTATTGACAAGGAAAAGAGAAAAATCCCAAACTGGTAGAAATACTCAGCCCAACAGAAATAAAGTTAATGTAATATGGCAATGTCCCAAGCAGCCTCTGTTTACCGGATAGTCTCTCCTCTGAGTCATGCATTGATGTGACTATTAACAATGCGCTGTTATAAAAATCTATCCTTGTAGGAGGAAGGATGCTGTCAAGACTCTGGCAATTTCATGTTTTCAGTGAAATACGAGTAACATTTGTGTTGTGTTTTCAATTCCTCTTTTCAGGTTATTTTCCCTTTCCACTTTAATAATAATCTTTATGCCTAAAAATAGCACCTCACTTCTACAATTGGAGTGACCTTTTGTATTACGTGTGGATTAGCACGAAATCAGCAACTTGTTCAGTTTATAGGCGACAATAAGCCCTGCTGCTTTCACCAGTTTAAGCTGGTCTCCATTACTTCAAGTTTGCTCGTGGGAAAACTGAGGCAGAGGGCAAGGAAACCCCTTACCTGGCACTGTTGGCAGGCCAGGCCAGGCTCTGGGGATGCTATATCTTCCTTGGAAACAAAAATCTGAGCACCATGAAAAATGTAATTCACTTAACCATTAGCATTTTGTAGTTTCCCCCCCTGCTTATCCTGCCCCAAAATAGTGAAAATTATCTCTCTGGGAAGAGACGCTTCTCTTTCATATTTCAATTCTAATATTACAAAAATGCCCATTTCTTTAAAAAGCCATAGTTTGTCATTCACAGCATGGTTAGAGTTGGAAGGGACTTTCAAAGACCATCTAGTTCCAACCCCCTGCCCTGGACTTTTGGTCCCCGCCATGGACTTGGGTACAGCACTAACAGAACATCTTTTCCTCAGGTTTCATACGCGGGCCAACTGGGATATCTCCTGTTCTAGCCGCTGTAA
Source organism: Stercorarius parasiticus (assembly GCA_013396915.1). NCBI lineage: Eukaryota > Metazoa > Chordata > Aves > Charadriiformes > Stercorariidae > Stercorarius > Stercorarius parasiticus. The sequence goes on from VWZL01001673.1 coordinate 157,607, forward strand.
GATTGCCTCTTAATTTTGTACATTCGAGTTCAGCGGGGACTACAGCATTAGGTAACACTTGACTTTAATATTAATAGCTACTTTTTATTCTGGAGTTATCTGGCTTAGTTTAGAGAAGATATTCTCCATGGTAAAGTCCCCGTGCCTTGTTTTACAATGGGTTCCTGGAATATTTCAGTATTCCCATCTCCTTGGACTGCCTCTTCCGAGAACCCATGTTAATATTTCCTAAACTACTATAGGAACTACCTAGCAATTTCAGGCAGGATGATTTTATTGGCCCGATCTGCTAAGTGTCCTGATGCTTTACCCCCCAAAAAAGTCAAAGTGGTGCCACGTGAAATGCTTAAATCTTTTAAAGAGGAAATATCCCATTCACCCACCGATCAGGGCTGATAGAGACGGAGAAAAGCAAGCTCCGCATTACAGCCTCAATCTTACTCAAGAAATTGCTTCTCAGAAATTATCCTGTATGCAGGGAGCTCTCATTTTCTTGCTGTAGGGTTCAGGGCTCTCCTTGGAATAAAGTGAGACCTGCAGAAAGCTCTCCTGTCCTCCAGGCTGCAGCCAAATGGTGGAGAGCAACCCTGTAACAACCGCTATCCTGGAGCCAACAGGCACCTCGGTGCAATAAGCGGAGGGAAGAAACAGCAGCGCCGCCCCCAAGAGTTCAGAAATCGTCAGTGAAACCACAAAAGCAAGGAGAGCAGCCAGAAAAAAAAAAAAAAGAAGAAGAGACTGAAATAATAATTGAATGCTGCATCTTACTTGCCCTGGGATTCTTTTGGGCTGTTAGGGTGCATTTTGGTGATGCTTTCTTGCATTTCTGAACAGCCCGTGTGGGACTAGAAGTGTTGCAGAGGAAAACAGCTGCTCTTTTCTGCGCGCCTGAGCTGAGAAACTGGGGATTCCTACAAGAAGCACCGCAGACAAGATGGGCTGAGGTCACCACGCAAGTCTGTCCTACAAAGACAGGCTGAGAGAGTTGGGGGTGTTCAGCCTGGAGAAGGGAAGGCTCCGGCGAGACCTTAGAGCCCCTTCCAGTCCATAAAGGGGGCTACAAGAAAGCTGGGGAGGGGCTGTTTGCAAGGGCATGTAGCAATAGGATGAGGGGCAATGGTTTAGATTAGACTAGAGCAGGGCAGGTTTAGATTAGACATTAGGATGAAGTTCTTTACACCGAGGGTGGTGAGACACTGGCCCAGGTTGCCCAGAGAGGTGGTGGAGGCCCCATCCCTGGAGACATTCAAGGCCAGGCTTGATGAGGCTCTGAGCAACCTGATCTAGTTAAAGCTGTCCCTGCTTACTGCAGGGGGGTTGGACTAGATGATCTTTAGAGGTCCCTTCCAACCCAACACATTCTACAATTCTATGATTCTAATACGAGGCAGGTCCAAGGTCTAGCTGGGCGGTTGAGTCTGCATGTCAGGTTTCGAATCAATGGGGTGTGTGGCCACCACAGGTACGGCTGCAAGCAAGGACCCAAAATATCACTCCACTGCCTTCCATCCAAAGGAGAGGCCAAGGAACAAGAGGGAAAGGAGCCCACAGACAAGCATCAAGTTCTTCCTCATACATGACCTAGCACCAGCAGCAGGGTGGCCCTGCAGGTAGGAGCAAACATCCATGTTTGTCAGCTCTTTGTCCATTTCTTTGTCTGCTCAGGTCACATTTCCCCATCAGCATCCTGACCTGGCCAGCAAGGCTTAGAAAGGCTGGTCCAGCTCCCATTGCTTCTCCCCTTTCCCCATGGCACAGGTTTGGGCCCTGAACTGACCATCTGGTGACCACAGGAGGTCCAAGCCCCCACTGCCCATGTCCTGCAGCCCTTGGAGAACCTTCTCCCTACTCTCTATAAAGTCATTTTTGTGCAAGAAGGGCTTTAAAATCAAACAAAACACATGCTTAGAGTTTTCAGTCTGCTCTGTTGCCACCCTTGAGGAAAGAAAAACTTTTTCTTCCAGCTTTTGAAATCGTTTTCCACCTGCTCGGCAAGACCTTGGGCTAGAGAGAGACAGAAAAAAAGAACAGCTATTGGGTTTTTTCCCCCTTTTTTTTTTTCTTAAAAGAAGACTCCAAGCTTGTGTCTTAGCCTCTCTCATCATGAGCTAACATGAGCACCCTCCAACTTCTCCTCCTCTCTCCATCTCCCATGCACAGCTGCATCCAGCCTCTTTAAAAAAAAGATCTCCCCCCTCAAGTTTTTTTTCCACTTATGGTGGACTTCAGTTTTACAGCTCACTAAGACTGATCAGTGCCAAGCACGGGCTGCCTGAGATGGTTTTAAAGGCTAACCGGGTAATCTCAGACCCTATTTTACTGCCAACCTCCCAGTCAGTCTGTGATAAAGGCTGTGTTTGGAATAGAGCATTTTCCACACGTCCTCCCCAATTGCAGTCTTATCACTACACTAATACTACTCTTTTTCTTTTTAACTATCCCTTACCTTGCTTGTAGAAATATGATGTGGATGAGAGTGAGGGAGCATGCTCCCGGCACCCAAGCGGGGTGAATCAACCACCATATGGTTGCCGGACATTGCCGGACACCGTATGCCAACCTGGAGTGAATCCTTCCATTCAAACAGGTTAGGGGTTGACCTGCTGGAGAGCCGCTCTGCAGAGAGGGACCTGGGAGTCCTGGTGAACAACAAGTTTCCCATGAGCCAGCAATGTGCCCTTGAGGCCAAGGCAGTCAATGGTCTCCTGGGGTACATTAAAAAGAGCGTGGCCAGCAGGTGGAGGGAGGTCATCCTCCCCCTCTACTCTGCCCTGGTGAGGCCGCATCTGGAGTACTGTGTCTAGTTCTGGGCTCTCCAGTTCAAGAAGGACAGGGAACTGATGGAGAGAGTCCAATGGAGGCTACAGAGATAATCAAGGGACTGGAGCGTCTCTCTGATGAGGAAAGGTTGAGAGACCTAGGGCTGTTCAGCCTGGAGAAGAGAAGACTGAGAGGGGATCTCATCAATGCTCATCGATATCTAAAGGGTGGGTGGCAAGAGGATGGAGCCAGACTCTTCTCAGTGGTGCCAGGAGACAGGACAAGGGGCAACAGGCACAAACTGGAACATGGGAAATTCCATCTCAACATGAGGAGGAACTTCTTTCCTGTGAGGGTGGCAGAGGCCTGGCACAGGCTGCCCAGAGAGGTGGTGGAGTCTCCGTCTCTGGAGACATTCCAAACCCGCCTGGATGCATTCCTGTGCCACTTGCTCTGGGTGACCCTGCTCTGGCAGGGGGTTGGACTACATGATCTCCAGCGGTCCCTTCCAACCCCCACCATTCTGTGATTCAAGCACAGCCTCCTGGGCATTGGGTACCAGTAGCAACCTGGGCACCATGAGGACAACTGCCCCAGGGGGGAAGATACTGCCCTAGCCCATCCCCACTCCTCTCAGGACTGCCCAACTGCACGCTCAGCTCCAAGCATTGCCCTAATTCGGATGAGTATGTGCTAGAGTGGGCTCCAGCGTGGCCCACAAGCTCTTTTATCTCCTGGCACATGTCCTCTGATAAACCAGCCTCAGGGCACGCACGCCACCCGCTTGCACAGCACTAGGGCTACTCCTTGAAGGGCTGCCAGGAAACCCTGGAGGCCACCACACCCCACAGCTACAGTTAGTCATGGTGACACCAGTGAATAAAAGTCACCTTTAATGACCAGATGCGATAGAGCCTCATAAGGGGCAGCTGTGATATCTTCTCCGCTTCATCCCAAGTTCCATGCAGTGGGATCTAGTTTCTCACCTGCCTTTTTCCTTTGCAAACTGGGACTTGTTTCCCTTATAAGAAGGGGCAAGAGCCACCGGAGCTGACAGATACTTATTTTCTGCCATGGGCAGTGGGGATTCCTCCAAGCTTGTGTCTTAACCTCTCTCATCATGAGCTAACATGAGCACCCTCCAACTTCTCCTCCTCTCTCCGTCTCCCATGCACAGCTGCATTCAGGCATTGTGATTTCCTGTCAGCCTTGGAAGAAACGTCCCACGTCCCCTACATCTCCTCTGGGGAGTGGGCCTGGAGGGCCATGACGAAGAAGAGCTCCTAGGGAGAAAGTGGTTCTTCCAACATAGGCTGAGCCGAGGGTCTGTGGTCCTCCTGGCTGCTCCCCATCCCACCCTGCAGCAGGACCAGTGCCGAAGCTGATTGCCTGCACTGACACAAGTGTTAATTTTCACCTACGTTAAATGCTTCCTTGAATAATTTATTGGTTATTTATTCTGCCTGAGAGGAAGGTTAGACCATACATTTAAATGGAAATGCTCTTCACAAAAGCTCCAGAAAACACCAGCAATTACCACCATTTCTCAGATGGACCAAGGTTTAAAACCAGGCTGATCAGGAAGATCTTGCTGCTTATCTCAGGTCACACCAAGCTTCATTTCTGCTGCTTTGCAGAGGGTTTTCCAGAACATCCTATATCCCTCAGTAACCCGAAGCGTCCCCTTCTCACCACCACTCCTAGAGAGGTGGAAACGGCTTCTCCACACTTCAGTGAACACACCGGACTTGGAAAACTTTGAGATTAAGCCACGACAACCTCTTTCCCTTTCCCCTGCCACAGGCTTTCAAGCTGCCCTGTCCCGAGTCCGGGCTGCTGCTGACTTTCTGCACCTTCAAATAGATGAACAGACAACTACAAGAACACACAGGAGGCTAAAACCACTGTGAACTAGATAACTGGGCCTCAACAGACAGCAAAGGACTGGGAGGCCTCCCTGGAGATGGTGTCACTGGAGAAGGTCCCCACATGTGCTCGGCTTTGCGATACGATCAAAGCTGCACAAGTACATGACTCTCTCATTTTCCAACGGCACCCCTCCAAAAAACGATACTTGATTTCCTGTCAAAAATTAAAGGCACCTCCAAAGTTCTTTTTCCACTAAAATCCACAGCATTTTCTATTCCTTGAATTACTACATTTCAATCTATTTTTCATCGTATTAGCAAGGCTTTGGCAGGACTATGGGGAAAGGACAGGGCCCTAAAACAGTCCACCACCGATGACAATCACTTCTGCTGCCCAGAAAGTAAGCTTTTTCAATCAAAGAGAAGTTTTGTGCTTCTCTGGTTAAACCCCACCAGCTCCGCTTGTGCTGACGACACCAGCGTGTACATCTGCAGCGCAGGCTTCTCCTGGGACTTGTGTCGAAAGCCAGACTTGGGTGGGTTTGATCCCTTAAAAAAAAAAATTGTTTGTTAAACTTCATAGCATCTACTTTCCTCCTAAAATAATGCCTGCAGCAAAATGATCCTACTGGGGTCCATATGAAACAGCAGCACCATATAATTAACTGGGATACAGTAGAGATATGGGAGACTTTGGGTGATGATATTGCAGAACTGTTCTCTCATACAGGCAAACAGATCGCTACATTATAACGGGGAAGACAAAGGATATTTATTATTATTGTGTTCAAGCAAGGCTTGGTTTAATACACAGTAGTGAATGGAAACCCACAAGTGAAATAAAAATCCCCTAATTCACATCCTCGCTGTTAAAATTACAGATAGAAGCGTGATCTTGGATGTACAAAAGCCAAGCAAAACAGCAGGATAGATAAAAACAATATATATATATGGCTGAAATCTAAAGCACCTCAGACAAACCCTATTGGATGGAACAGTTTGTCACGAAGGAGAGGGGGAAGCTGAGTGAAAAGGCCACAGCAGAAGAGGATGAATGATTTTACGGGTTTTGATACTTAATGGCCCAACTGTAAATGACACGGAAGTCCGTGATTTTCAAGGTGACTGGTTTGAGGCGTCTCCAACAGACCCTCTATCATCACTGGCCACTCTTGAGAATCTCAGTGAGGCACTCTGAAGCTGCCCCCGGGGACCTGCCCAGCAGGACAGCAGCAGGTCGACAAGTCTGGCCCCAAGCCAAACTCTGTAGGCAAAGGCTGATCTTGGCAAAGTTTCTGCTCTGTAGTTCAAATTCATAGAGCTCCTTCATGCTTTCTGACCTGGGATTAGAAACAGTCTCATTCAAGAGCTACTTCTTTTTTGTTGTTGTTAGTCCTGGCTCTTGGGAATCTAGGGTGTTGTTTGGTGGTTGTTTTTTTAAGTAAGTTTCTTCTTTCTCTTTTACCTGGAAGAAATTCTACTTCTTTGGGTATCGTGAAACCAAAGGCATGAGCAAAGCCCATTCTTACCTGCTGGGAGAACAGACCAGTCTCCCACCCAGTCCTGATCAGAGTCCCACGCTGTGATTGCTCAGGTGGTGTCCACATTGGTGGTTTTTTGCTTGGATGCAACAAAGTCATTTTTGCATCTCCAACCTCCATCAGTTTGTCCATTGCGATTGCCACGATGAGGGTGGGCAGGGATGGCCCAGACACCTGCCATAAGGCGGTCCCCAGCCCCACCTCACATGAGACAGGCAGCAGCTACGAGTGCCCACCTTACTCCCAATTGACCCCTTCTACTTCAAGAGGAAGCCAAGGCACAGCAGAGCCACCAAGACCCCCAGGAACAGACCCTGCTTTGACCCACCATCAGCTGGTCTCTCTCAAAATGAAAAAGCATTTCTGTAGCACTTTGCTCTGCTTTAACGCAGCAGACAGACCCCAGGGCTAAGTGGGAGCCAGTCCTGGACCACCCTCTCTGCATGAAGGTTCACCATCATGAGGGTACCCCATGCCTGCTTTTGTTTTTACAGACCTCAAATCCTTGGGTACTCCAGTACCCTCGGGCAAGGCAATGGGATTCCTGGGCTCAAACAGCTCAGCCAAAAGACAAAAAAAAAAAAATCCAAAGCAGAATGATGGAAATCACTGGAAGGGCCCTCCGGACTCCTCCAGGGCTTGCAAGTGCTAATTGCCAGCAGTCCAATCACATTCACGTCTCTGATGGATTTAATTGCTGGGTTGCTGAAGAGAGAAGCAACCTATTATGGATCATTGTTTACAGCAAATTAGTTCAGAAATTCCTGTCTTTCTGCCTGTCATGCTCAGAGGGCAAACTCCCTCAGCTCTGCCACCGAGTCAGCCAAGGACTTCACTGGCTCCAGCAGATGCAGGATCATTCACGAGGAAAAGCACAAAGACACATCTAGGGCAGAAACACAAGCCTGGCTGTTCAGTAGAAGAAAGCTCCGAGATGAAAGCAGTCAGAGAGAGAGCGCGATAGTTCAGAGGGGAAAAAAAACACCCAAGGAAGGGAACTAGAGGTTCTGCAAGAGAAGCTGAGGGGGGCTGGCACAAGAACACCTACAGCATCACTCAGGCCAGAGCTAGCAGCTCAGACCTGAGCTTAAATGGAGCTGGCGGAACAGTGGGCAGAGGGAGGGTGGGAGCGGGGGTGGAGGTCCCAGGTGAGGCCGTTCAGGGCAATTAATGCCCACAGGGCCCTGACAGCTTCCGAGAGGTGGTGTTTGCTTCTTGAGGAGTCTCTAAAGGAATATCACAGGAGAAAGTCACGGGACCTCAGGCAGCTTGAAATCTAAGAGTAAATACAAGGAATAGGGAGGGGTCACTTTCCTTTGCAGGACATACATGGGGCTGGTCCGAAAAGATACTTAGAAGAATTTATGCATTTTTTAATGGGGTAAAAATGCATTTGTGACAGCTCTAAACCTCCCTGCCAAGTCAAGGCAGGTTGAAGGTAGGGGCTGGTGGTAGCCCTCTCTCCCCTTTGTCATGCTGGTGGGGTCTCTCAGAACTGCTGGAGCTTGTACCGTAGCTCTTATGGGCTTCTAAGAGAGAGCCCTGGGTAGTCACAGCCCTCTTAGAAAGCAGGGCCCTCCCCTCCCTGGCTACAGCAAGATTGCGTGCTGCTCTCGGGGCTTGGTTGCTATTGTACATGGATAAATACAACACTAGGACCACATTATCTGGACTGTTACCTAGAGATAAAAAGAATTAAAGCAGGGGAACGCAAGAAGCTTGAAAACAGGCCTGCCCTTGACTTGCGCAATATATTTCAACAGACCCATAAAAAGATCAGGGAATTCACTCAAGCATGAATAGATACAAGCATAAAAGAATGGCGGTATTATATTTATTATTAAAGCCCTTTTAAAGCCCCCTTATTGCAGATGGATTCTGAGCCTCTGGGGAAAGTCAGGGACAGGATATTTAGCAAAAATGTTATTAAAAACAGAAATTGTTTCCCATGACTTAACCTCATTGCCTAGGGGGAAATCACTTAGGTGATGTTATTGGAGAGCATGCAGTTACGAGACCATGATTGTTATGGAAGACGATGCACCAGGTTTCTGGAACAGCAGCAGTGTTTCTGCTTCCAGGGAAGCAAATTTACCTACGCACCCCACCGACTGCCAGCAGCCCCCCGCGGACTGAGGAAGGCTTTTTCCTCCAGCCCACGTGCTTTTTAACCCATCTACAGTGCTTTCTGCCGCTCTCAGATGCCAGAAGGAGCTCCTGAGGATCAGAACTCTCCATGCCGTGCGGTGCAATGAGCAGGGGGCACGCGGGGTTGGCAGCTGGGCATGAGGAATGCAATCCATTGCATCCTCACTGAGCGATTTATCAATTTATCATCATCACGTGTCAAGTCTGCAGCTCCAAGAGGCGCCCGGTTCACCCTCCTTGGTCGGGAGGGTCTTGGGACCAAGTGGCAGCAGGCAGGATGGTGCCATGGTTGGCTGGCTGCTCTAGTTCCAGCCCCACATTAATAATAGAAAGCTTTTTTCCTAACTAAGTTTTCTTCAGAACCTGCAAAAAGGTTCGGTTAATACAAATGGGCGCTTTCTGGCAGAAGGCCTCCTCTGCCCCACGGCCGTGGCCAAAAGCTGCTTGTCAAAGCAGCGTCAAGTGTGATCCCCCCCGCAAAGATGGCCTGAAGCTCTTTGAGAAATACAGCTCCAGAGGCAGGGGAAATGCCAGGGGAATCACCGAGCCGATCAGATTGTCTCCTGTCTTCCTCCTGGGACACATATCAAGGAAGATGGGCAAATATCAAACATTCATCACAGGCACTTGTCCCTTCAACAGCTGACATTGGTGCAGCAAAACAGTTTTTGATCACTTGAGCTTAATGTCACTGCAATCATTGCCTGGAATGTAATTTTGTCTTAAAAAAAAAAAAAAAAAGGAGGGGAAGGAGAATAAAAAATGAGACTCAAAGGTCTCCGTGCTTCAGAAAAGCTGGCTCTGAAGTTCTGCTGTAAGCATCAGATCTCAGCAAATTCTGTAAACTCTCTCCCCACCCCCCCACCTGTATTTGGACATTTTCCTCTTACTTAATGATATTCCATCAATTATATAACTTCAGAGATACTAGAGATCAGTATTAGGGAGTTCAGCTTCATTATTAGAACAGTTATTGTCCTTTGGAGACTGAGCTAATGGCCATTTGTCTTCTTCAATTCAATTAACAACAATCCTCTCTGGACACCACATAGGCTGTGGCCGGTGACACACCACTACATCCCCTCCTCCATCAGGACATGACCCCCATCTCCGCAGACAAGATCTGGCTCCTCTCTCACCAGCTGCATGCTATACATTTTAGCAGTGCATCAGGAAATGGCACACTAAATTATCAAAGAACTAAACCGGGCAGGGCTTGAGCCAAGAAAAATCCATTTATCGATGGCCATTCCTCCTCTGAAGTGCTTGAGTAGGTTGACAAGACAGAAACATGCCTCTCCCGACCAGCCAAGAAGACTCTTCCCAAGGAGGATAAGGTCACAACTTCCAGCAAAGGATGAAGGTTGGAGCCAGACTGAGGGAAGAGTTTCAAAATTTTTTAAAGAAAACGGAGCTTACAGCTGCTCTGGTTTGTCAGTGTGACCCTTCTGTACAACTGTGGATCGTGGTACATTTATTTTCCCCTTGTCCCTGGCCTCTGCTCCATGAATGCTCTTGTCACTAAGTTCAAGGAGCCTCCAGCAGGTGCTGTTAAACCCAAGCGTGTTCCTCCCTTCCAGCATGGGAATAATCCCCTCGCTTCCGCAGAGCAATGGCTATGGTCTTTGCATCCTTGGCCTCTTCCCTTTCCACCTCCAACTCCGTAAGGGCTTGCACCATTGCCTGGAGGTTTGCAGGAGCGGTGCTGGGTTAGTTTTAGGGTGCTCTGGGCTCCCTTGGAGTCAGGGCTGAGACTCTGCTGCTCCATGTGGTCACCGGGACACAAGTCACCAGCCTCAGAAGCTTTCACAGCTGGTGACGGAAGGTTTACAAGCAGAGGGAGAGGCCGGGGCGCCCAGCCTGCTGTCATAAATAAGACACCCTCTGCTCCTGGCATGTGGCGGTTTCAATGGAAAGCACTAATTGCTGGCAAATCGCTCTGGTAGCGATTCAACCTGACAAATGCTTTATTAGAACCAAGCTCACACCGAGAAGGTGTGGGATCAGCTTATAATTTATGGGTGTGGAGAGCAGCAGACTCACTGGGAGCGGGCAGGAAAGCTGAGGAGTCTCCTCACCTACCAGAGCCTGTGAGCTTTTCATGAGAAGAGTGACCAGTGCAGGCAGAAAAGGTGGCTGTGAGCTAAAAAGAGATGCGTCCCTGTGGGTGGGCTCTCTCCTTTGAGGTTTGCACCATGCCACCGGGCAGCTGGACCTCACAGCTGGCCTGGCTGATGCCTCCCCAGTGATGTTACGACCACCCCACGGTTGGCCTCCCCAAGGCTTGCTCCCTTGACGGTCCACCAAAAAAGAGCGTTCGGTTTGTTATCGCTTCCTGCCTTAACAAAAGCAAAATCCACCCATGCTGCACCTGGAACAAGCACAGCCCTGCGTTGCTGCCGCTGTAAGTAACAGTGATGGGATCACTGAGACGTAACAAGATTTATCACTTTCTCCTGAAGAACGATCGCCTGCTTGGTGTCCTCAGTAAATAATGTTCTGCCTGCATCATCTGGGGACATCATTAACCCAGGAGACAGTGACACCACTTAACCTTTCACGGTCTTGCTCCGCTCCCCTAAGCTGCCCGAGATGTATGGTTACTCAACAACTCCGTTCAGGGACGAGGCGAGGATGTGATGCCAAAATTCACACCTGGGAAGAAGGGACATAGCACCGGCGTTTGATGCCACGCAGGAGGCAATGCGGTACTGAGGAGCACCTATGAGCAGCTCCATGCTCCACCTGCTCTTGCAGCACAGCCTTTACCAGGAACCTACAGCAAGTCTGGGCTTGTTGGGCTGCTTTGGCTTCAGCAAGGTTATCGGAGTAGCAACTCACAGAGTCCAGCCTTCGGGCACACCAGGGTGTTTCCCAACTCTCATCCATAGCTGTGACCCCTCGCTGGGTTGTAGATAAGCAGCGTGCTTCCCACCAAGTCCCCAGGATCTCCTCCCTTCCCTGTCCACAGGCATCTCAGTGACTTTTTGCAGGCAGGGCTCGCCCAGCGTGCCAAGTGCTCAAGGCTTCGACTCATCTGGTGCTGCCTCCTCGCTGTGCTTAATAGCTCCCGATTGCTCCTTCACTACGTCTATGGCCGTCACTGGATTTATTAATGCATTTTTAATTAGCAAACTCAATCTCCAGGGGAAGGTGTCTTGCATCTTAATGACCTTTGCTTTGAACCTTTGCCAGAGCGCGCTTCATACCGTAAACCTGTATCTGCCAGCAAGTTTCCTGATGACCCTCAACTCACAGGCTGAGCAGCCAAGGCAGGAGAGGAAGGTGTGGGTGAGGAATTTGCTAAGTGGATGTAGTCCCAAGTATAGTCCAAGATGGTGGAAAGTTATAAATCACTCATTTCAGTATGAAGAAACCATAGAGAGCTTACAAAGCCTCTGCACAGTTAAAGAAGTGCTGTAGGAAAGGCTTGCTGGAGCCCAGCAATGGGGTTTGGATGGTCCCAAGAGTTGGGGAGTCTGGGCAGAGCCAGATGCCTAAAGCGTGCTGGGGACAGGAGCCAGCCTGACTGCACACACCCACCCTCTTGTTCTCAGGGACAAGGGAAGGACCACAGTTATTTTGCCTTGGAGCCTTGTTTCAGGCCGGTTCACGACCCAATTACTCACTGTGTCTCTCCAGGAGGTGCCTTTTTGCAAGCCATTTCTTTCCAGATCAGCTTGTAGTATTAGGGGCCAGCATAAAGACCTGTTTTCTTCCTAGGAGTTAGTGACATTTTAATCAACTCTTCCGGATAGAGTTACACATTTAAATGTTATGCTGTTTCCTTCAGATTTCCCCAGGCATTTCATGGTTTCAACATGGTTTCAATGTTTTCTGTACTCCTCCAGTTCCAGATCTTGTTTCAAACCAGCCGTTACAATTGAGCTGTTCCAAGCCCATCAGCGCCGCAGGAGCTGACGGAGTCCCTAGCTCCATCTCAGAATCCGTCTCCCACCTCGGGGAGGAGCAAGGGTTGACCCCATTTCCTCCTCCCCCTGCTTTGGGAAGGGTGGGGGAAAGTGTCGACAGCTTCATGGTGTATGGCTCTGTAGATCCGTACCTTCCCAACGCGTTCAGCAAAGCTGTGTGCCTGGTGCCAGCTGTTTCTCCGTTTTCTGGCTCCTCTGTCACACAAGCTGTTAGCGATGCCATTTGTCTCCATCCTCCCCTGGAACGCACATCCCAATGGCACACGATTCCCGACAGCGGCTGTTTCCCCATCCTCACCCCCACGCAGCCTTATCCTCACCGGAACTGAACATCAGGCTCTCGAGGAGCAGGAGGACCCAGCACCAAAATCCTTTCAGCAGGGAGAGGAGCAGACGCTAAATATTCATGCAGCTATCGGTTCACAGCGCTGCGCTGCATACGCAGGTGGTATTTATGCTCCACTGAGTCTCCTGATGAGCATCCCACCCTCGGGGCTCCTCTGGGTCACCGTGCCAAGGCAGAAGCACCCCAGAACTAAGCCGTGCTGGTGCTAACATCAGCAGTAACTGCTGTACTAGAAACACGTGTGAGGCTTGTTCCCACAGCAGGGCATGCATTAATCTGACTTCTCGACCCACCCACATCCTCATCCTTCTGGGCAGCAGGAAGATGGAGTTCACCATCCTACGAGCCCACGGCCATCCCTTTGCCATGCCCCAGGTGCCCGGCATGCCCCAGCCGGACTGCCTGCTGCTCAGGAACTCCTCCTCAAGCCTGCTGCGACCATCACTTCACCACCTTCAGCTGTACTCAGAGGGACCTGGGAAGCAGCTTAAGCAACTCAGTCCTCCCCCTTAGCTCTCCCCTCTTGGAGGAGAAGCGTGAGCCTGCCTGTGACATCCAGCAAGGTCTCTTGCAGCTCCACTGCAGCACAGAGCAGAGTTTCTGCCCTCCGTGGGATGCTGCCTTGCTGGCACCCTACTGTTTGCCAAAACCAGGGCTGTCGCTGAAGCCCAAAAATCAGGACTGTCATCCTGCTGCTCCTCCAAGGAAAAACCTGAGCTGCGAGGTGTTCCTGAGGCGAGTTCAAGACGTGCGCAGCTCCAAGCGGCAGGAGACGCAGCCACGGCAGGCTGTCCCGCAGCCCGGCTGTCTACCTCTCCCTGACGCCTCGCTTGCACCGTTCCCAGCCGAGCCGTCTCACCCGCACTGCCTCCGTCTGCTCTCAGCCAACCTTCCCTTCCCACGGGTGGCTTTGGGCACAGCCACCACAAAGATGTCAGGCAGGCTCAGCAAAGAGCTTGCAAAGAGCCTTGGCCCACGTCTCCAAAGCTGTCCTGGTTTGCTCTGTAAGAAAATTCCCTCCCATTATAAGCATTTTGACAGGTTTGGCACTGCCCTGCTTTCCCTGTGGGTCACCCAGTTCTTACTCGGTGGACAGACAGAGCAGACCAGCTTTTTGGGGAAAGACGGACTCACAGAACCACAGAATGGTGGGGGCTGGAAGGGACCACTGGAGATCATCCAGTCCAACCCCCTGCCAGAGCAGGGTCACCCAGAGCAGGTGGCACAGAAATGCGTCCAGGCGGGGTTTGAATGACTCCAGAGACGGAGACTCCACCACCTCTCTGGGCAGCCTGTTCCAGAGGAGAGAGAGAGTTTTGGAAGCTTCTTCTTTCCCTTCTTCCTCCAGGCAAGACGGAGCAATTGTTTCACACAGCTCAATTTCCTGGGCTGCTTTCACAAGCCCTAATCAACCACGGAGACCTGCTCTTGCTACATGTCGCTCCTCCACCTTACCCTCTGCATTAATCAGCCTCATTTATCAGCAGCCCTGCTGAAAGTGGTATGAGGCGCAGGGTCCCTGCACAGTACAGCCAGAGGCCATAGCCCTGGTGGGACTGGGAACCTCTGCGGGGCAAGGCCGTGGTCCAGAGACACCTGGCAAAACCCCAACGGCACGTGCTGCAAAGGCAGCATTTCAAAGCCTCCGAGAGGGAGCCATTTATTATCACACTTCCCCCTTAACACAGCCTCCACTGTCCTGCATCCCCCAGCGCCAATATCCAGCGGTTTTTCTAATCCAATTTATCATCAGGTTGTTTCACTCAAGTCAGCAGATGCCCCTCTGCTCCGGTTACTGATGGATCGATTTACGTCGAGGCCGCAGAGATGCCGCTTGCCAGGTCTCAGAGTTTCAATTCCCCTCCTGTCTCAGCGAGATGTGGGAAAGGGGAGGGCAAAGCCCAGAGGAATCGAAAACATCAGGCAAGGGGCTGCTGGTCCAGCTGAAGGGGTGAAAGGGCAGCACCCATGAGCTCTACACATCCCTTGGGAGCATCCTGCAGTCGCTCACCCTCATCCCAGCAGCATGGAGCGAGACTACAGCTGTAAAGACCCGGCTCGTATAGCAGACAAGATGCTTTGGTCTTTGCATGATGCTGCTGGGGTTTGGTACCCCAACATCTGGCCTCCAGCTGTGCCCACCTGCGGTGGCTTGTGCTCCAGCTGGATCCCTGCTCCCCATTCCAAGCTGTGGGGCAGGAGCTATGCCCCTCCACCCCATGGCGTCCTGAAGTAACTCCCAATCCAGCCCTTCCACTGATCCCAGCCTCAGATCTTGTGGCCACATTCAATGGGAAATGGAGGTTAAGGTCTTCTTACTTCTCACTCATTGTGAAAGTAAAGCTCACGATGAAGCATTTCTGTGAGATTAAGGCTGATTTTTGCTGCATCATTCTTCCCAGTCTGGAAGGGGAAACGTGCTTAATGAGACCCAGGGGACCCAGCAAGCTCCCCATCTGTCACTACATGGAAAATCTGACAGGGTGGTACTGGGATTTAACCGTCTGGGCAAATAACGAGGACATTTATCTCTTTCCCCGCTTCCTCTCTGGGAGAAGGACACAGCAATGTGGTAGGCATTTCTAAGGAGGAAAATACCTGGGGGTCACAACCCAGCAGCTTTCACACTCAGGGTCCTTAATGGATTTCTTCCCAGACCGGTCGCCATCCTGCACACGCAGTTGGTCCAAGCTCTATTTTCTCAACCCGCAAGAGTGTTCGCTGAATTCTCAATTAGATACAAAACCTCTTAAGGAGTGAGACAAAGCTCCCAGAAGTGGCTTTATGGCATCCAAGACACAAACCCCTCCTCTTCAAAAGCACTTTCCTGACAAATACTCATTCCCTAGCTACCCAAGCGCATTTTCAAACCAAAGCCGCAGCTGTGAGAGGTGACCTGGAGACAAGACTGGCCTCATACCCCACCTTGCTGCTCTGCCTGGAGAAGACCTTCAAGGAAACCAAATGGAAGCTTCTATTTGTTTTCCCCTTCCCGCGATGAAAAGCTCCCAGCTGTTGGGGAGGTGGCAGGATACCACAATGACGGGAGAGATTTCATTGTCCTTATGGGGGGGGGGGGGCAAAAGAACCAGTATTAGTAAGGTCTCCCAGCTTAGTCGCCTTGTTTAAGGGGCAAAGCGCTCATCTGCAAATGAGGATAGCAACAGGACAGCAGCAGTAAGGGGACGAAAGTTAAAGCAGTGTCATTGGAAAAACTGGGACAGGCTTCATCAGACCCATGCTAGAACTGCCACCTATCAGCAAAATCCGGCGAGATAAAGAGCTTTAGTTATGCATTGTCATGGTGTATTAAATAAAGGTGTCTGCCCTCGAACCCTTGTTCCTCAAGCCCTTCACCCTGCTCCCCCTGGGAGGGGCAGGTATGCATCATTACAATGGCACACCAGCCTCAGATCCAAAGGGTCACGCTACCCAGAGTTGGTGAGCTCAGCACAGCATAAGCAACTCTGTTGAGATGCACCGGAGTGACAGTTAAGGTCTTTGCCCTTTCCATTAGCTTTATTTTAATTTGAAGCCGCACTGTTCATTACTGCCATTACATCCAGTCTCCGCTGGCTGGCACGAGGCTGTACATGGCTGCTGACTTTGGGCAAGAGCCTGATGCTCTTGTCTCTGGGGTGCCGGCTGCATGCGTGTCATGGCAACAAACTGGCCATCAGTGACACCTGGGCACTGGTTTCCCCACCTGCAAATGCCGTGGGTCTGCTAGGACGCTGCTCCGCTCCTCCACCGCACCAAACCATACTCATCTCTCTAGCAGGAGGCGGCTGTGGGGCTGGGCAGACTCGGGGCAGGGGGGTCCCTTGCACAGGAATGCTTTAATTACTGACGGATGGAGCCGATGTGATGTGGACGGTAAGAAGTCAAGTCAGCTTGCTAGCAGAGAAGATTCCAAGCACCAGCTCAGCTTCTGGAAGCTTACACAACCATCACATTAGCCTACAGGTAGCCCAAGGCCAGAGGCTCCCGGTGCTGGAATGAGCTAGAGAAGCTGGAGTGTCACTAATCAGCTTGGAGTCCTTGGGCTCAGAGCTCTTCCAGTGGCATACCTGCCCAACTTCCGAAAGTTTCTGGAAAACTTCAGAGAAGATACTTGGATTTGGAGCAATATGACCCTCAGCCCCTGCCATAATGTCGGGGTTCTCTCCCCAACACTCCCCATCAAAGGGATGCCAGGAGAGAGCTGGAATCACAGAATGGTTTGGGTTGGAAGGGACCTTAAAAGATCATCTTAGAGATCCCCTGGGCAGGGACACCTCCCAGCAGACCAGGTTGCTCCAAGCCCTGTCCAACCTGGCCTTGAACACCTCCAGGGATGGGGCAGCCACAGCTTCTCTGGGCAGGAGCCAAACCAGGAGCCTCCTCTCACGAGCTACAGCAGTCTCCCGCTCTGCTTATCGGAAGGGTCATTTTCCATGTGGTTCAGTGCTGGAAAGCCCTTTCAGAAAGGGAATTTGGAAGCCTTTCCTCAAGCTAAAGAGCTGCTAGACAGAATAAAACCACAGCACTGCACAAATAAGGAGGAAGCTGGTACCAAACTGAACATCTGCTTCAAGACAGGCTGATCTAAGAAAGATTTTCTGCTATCCTTTGATATAAAGGAGGAAGTCCTGAACTATAATCTTTCCTTGGTAAAAAAAAAATGCTAGTCTGCAGCTCCTGCCATCTCCAGTCCATATATTTACAAAGATCCTTGAACAGAGACACAGCAATTTGCTGGGATGAACATTCACAAAAGCAAAGCAGCAGGTTTCCTCACAGAAGGCACATAAACGTGCCTCCCCCCCGCCATCAACCAAAGGCCATTGCCTTGGACTTCCACTCGTGGGGCACCTGAAGAAGCCTCACAAATGCAAGGAGATTGCTAGCCTACAGAGTCAGGACAAAGCAGCAGCCCAGAGAGCATAAAGCAGGGAGCAAGAAGAGGCCTCTTCAGCATGACAAGGATCTTCACTTGACACAAGAGTGGCTCAGCCATTGAAGTATCCACACAAGCCAAGCATGGAGAGCTTATCTGCATCTTGGAGCCTTGTCAGCCAGGAAAATCCTGATCTCATGGCCTCCTGCAGGAAACCATTAGTGCTCGAGAGTTCAGCTACCCATCACACACGGCACTTCCCTTTCCTTATGGGATGATAGAGCACCCTGCAGGGGTGTGGAGCAGTGGCGCAGACCCCCCTGGACCATTTCCCCCTGACACTCACAAGGGACCACAGTTTAAGTCCTAAAGCCACTGAATGAGAGAAGAAAGACCCTCACTGCAGAGGGGTTCTCTGCCCCAGATCAGCTCT
This sequence comes from Stercorarius parasiticus, assembly GCA_013396915.1. Taxonomy (NCBI): domain Eukaryota; kingdom Metazoa; phylum Chordata; class Aves; order Charadriiformes; family Stercorariidae; genus Stercorarius; species Stercorarius parasiticus. Next base: position 175,514 of record VWZL01001673.1, read on the forward strand.
ACTGGAGGAATCCTGATTTTGCTTTTGTGGAGCCTCCTTCTCTGGAGACATTCCAAACCCACCTGGATGTGTTCCTGTCCAGCTTGCTCTGGGTGACCCTGCGCTGGCAGAAGGTTGGAGGAGATGATCTCCAGAGGGCCCTGCCAACCCCTGCTACTCTGTGATTCTATAGGAACAGAAATGGAGAAGAACCTTTGACAAGTCCTACCCAAACCCCTCAGCGAATGTGGAGTCCTACCAAACAGGAAAGACCTTGGAGTGCTTAAAATGTAAAATTGCAGTCAAAATGAAACCCCAGACGCTCAGCCCCAGGTTTCTGCATTGTGCCAACACAGCTGCAGGGACAGGCAGACTTTGAGGTGGTGAGTAAGGCTCAGGAGAGTTGGGGTTCACGCCACAGGTTGACCCATGGTGTTTTGGAGCAAGACCCCTGGTCCCACCTTTGGTCCTCCTGGTGGGATGTGCAGTTGTCCCAAGAAAGCCTAGAGCCGTACCAAATGTCCAGTGCTGCAGAAGGCTGGGCAGGTAGGAGAGCTATTGAAGCTCCTCAGAGAGGAGGCTGAGAGCTGTGTTTTGAACAGAACAGAGCTAAAGAGGGGATTTTTAGATCAATGTGTGTGTCTGCCAAGAACGGGCTTGAAAAACAACCCATTTTAGTAAAACTTGCAGTAACTTTTGGGGGAGATCAGTTATACTGAAGTAGTTGACAATTAAAGAGCATCCTCAAGCACCTATTTTTCATCAGAATTACTTTTCAGACCCTCAGTTCAGGCACGTAAGATACACACTCATCAATAAGGTTACACATTACCTTGTAAACTACACGTACAGATTCCTTCCACACCCCAATACTCTGGTGTAAGTACAGACACCCCAGCCAGGAAAGTGGAAAGCATTAAACCAGCTTCTGAAATTGCACAGATAACAAGGGAAATCCTAGCAGCCAGTGTTAAAAGGTTTTCTGTTGCAGTAAGCCATATATTTTTGTTTTGGTTTAATATTAACGTATTTATATATTGTTAGCGCAATTTGTTGAAGCCGTTTCCTTGCTTGCAAAAGCCTGGGTTTAGCAAATATTGGCTGGTTAACTATGTTGTTACTTAGCAACCCTAATTGGATTTCAAATTGGAGATTTTGTTTTGGAAATATTACCTGTATCACTTAGCACTGTGAAATAAGTTCCTACCTTCATCATGCAGATAAACCCAATCAGCATTCCTCAATTCACAGGGGTTTAATCTTGTTTACACGCTTCTAAGACAAGAACTGACACCTTCCCTCCTCCCCCGGCCAAGACCTGCAATCTTTCACTGGTATTTGGAAACCCAAGACCAGCACAAGCTCCTGCTGCAGACACCAGCTCGAGGGGCCCCCATGGCCACGCTGGCCCCGTCCCCAGGCAGGGTGGCAGTCCTGTGAGCTCGGTGTGTCCCAGCTCAGCTGCTGGGCACATCAGAGGTAGCTCCAGACCAGACAAACGGAGCTTAAATGTAGCTGCTGGGCCACTGGCTGAGAGTGTGTGGGCAGAGGTCCCAGCTGAGGATGGTCAGAGCAATGAAGGCGCACCCCGTGCCCTGGCACCATGGCTGCTTTGCTGGTCTCCTGCCAGCCTGCTACAGTCCACCAGACACTCCACACTCATCAAGATGGCCAAGGCAGCCAAGGAGACCTTCTGATGTAGCCCACAAAAGGACATTAGCTCCAGCATCCCGGGAAACTCTGACCAGGACTTCTCTTTATGTCAGGTCTGTGGGCTCTGGGACTTGGGTGCATCAGAACCACCCATCTTTCCAGATTAAGACCTCCTCCAGCTGAGCCCAAAGGCAGAAGGTCCACTCCACACAGCTGGGATGTGAGGAACAAAGCCTGGCAAGTGCCTCCTCTGAAAGCAAGCAGGGAATCATGCTGGTATCAGTTAGAGGCAAGGACAAGCCGACCAGGACTTGGCCTAGGCACGTGTGCATTCCCGCTGTGCTGCTGTCTGGCCCATCAGTAGTTGACATGAGGGTGAGGAGAAGGAAAGACAGCACTGAATCAAGTGCTCTGCTGCTGGAGGTACTGGCCTGTGAGATGAAGCTTGCAGGGATCTGGAAGATGGGGTGGACTTTCTTTTCCAAAAAATTCCTCTCCCCTTTCACTGTGTTATAGAATCATAGAATTGTGTTGGTTGGAAGAGACCTTTAAGATCATCAAGTCCCACCATTAACCACTGCCGAGTTACCACTAAACCGTGTCCCTCATCACCATGTTTACCCGTCTTTCAAATACCTCCAGGGATGGTGACTCCACCACTTCTGAGGAGTGGAGGTGGGACGGCCCTCTCAGCCTGGCACTGCAGTGGGCTGGTTTATGGGGTGAGCAAGAGGCGGACTGAGCAGTGGACAAACCAGGAGTCAGGATGGGCAATGCCACAACCAAGGGATGCCCAAAGGTGCTGCCCATCTACCAGCAGCTCAGAGCCTCCGAGCAGAGATGGAGAACTTCAAGGCTAATGAGCAAACTGCAGTGTGACCCCAGCAAAGCTTTATTTCTGGTGCGAGTGGAAGGTGGCTCATGTTATGGCATTTAGCGATACTAAACGGCTAAGCCAAGCATTAAGCCAATTACAGGCTACAAACCATTGCATAGCAGCGCAACGCTCTGACTTCAGCCATGGCTGGTGACTGCAGGGACCGGTAGGAAATAAGCATTGATCGGTGCCTGGGGCCCTGCAACGGCCCCGTCGCTGCTGGCTCAACAGCGGGGAGCACTCCCTGTCCTCCCGCCTGCCTGCACCTCAGCTACGGCACTGCCATCCGCAGAATTGCTCCGAAAAGTCAGCAAAGACCACTGAAAGGGAGCTGCGTCCTGTAGGAAGCAGGACATTTGGGATGTGCTGCAGAGGGGTTGTATACCTGCTGTTGCTATAAGGGTTCATTCTGGCTGGCTGGTTTCTTCTGAAGCCCTTTATCTCCGCAGAGATGCGACGGGCGAGGGAGCTAAACAATTAAAGAGAGATGTTGATGTCCTTGTGCAGCACAGAGAAAGGAGAGGCAATTACAGGGAAGTGTCAGCCTGCAAACTAGGCTTTTTATGCTCTAAAGATGTTCTCCATTCTGAGGAGCGATGAAGCTATATTTTCCCTATGGGAAATTTCCCTGAGGGCCTCGGGGTGTGGAAGTGTGGGGGTGTGTGTGGTCTTCAGCCCCATGCAATGTGACAAGGCCAGTCCCCATGATGGCAGAGCGATGGCACGGCCTAAGCACCGGCAGAGCTGCCCCTGTTCGACGGGTGATGCAAACACAGGCTGCTCAGGTACACGTCTCTCCTTCCCTCCTCCAAACTTATAAAGGATCCTGGACCAAGCAAAGTGGCCAGACTCCATTGTAAGCAGATGCGTTTGACCCTAACCCCAACTGGGTTTTCCTAGTAAGGAAAAACTGGGGTGAATTTTTTGGTGCAAAAACTGTTTACCGGCTAAACAAATGCCATCTGAGCCATGCTGGAACCATTTTCTTCTCGCAATGGCTTGGAGGCTTCCAGTCCCAACGCTTGCCCAACTTTAGGTTGGCAGATAAAGGCTGGGAAATGAGAGGCAGACTTTCTAGACCGTGTCGCAGAAGAGGAAAGCATTTCACCCTGCGGTCACTCTACACACCCTTGAGACTAACCCAGGAGACAGCAGGACCTTTCCGGTCTTGCTTGGGCTGGTCCTTCACAGTAAAAAGGTCCTCTCCAGGAGCTCCAGGGAGGAACTTGTAAGCAGGAGAAGGTCAAATTAAAGGAGAAATGAAATCATGTCCATTGAGCCCTCTTATTTTGAGCTAGGCCAGGAAAATGATGCGGATAGCTTCCTGGTGTTGGAAGCAAGGCTGGTGGTGGCCACGCCGTCATGAAGGGCTGCCTCCTTCGGATAGAAGTAGACCGTGTATTTAGAGGGGAAACAGGCAGGAAAGAGCAGCGTTATTCTGCTGAAAATTTAAATGAAAGTAGATTTATTTTGTCTTTGTTCCAGTTCTCAGGAGATGGTGTTGACTTATGTGTTGGAAAACCCAACCCTGCAACCGGCAACTATGAATTGTTGTATTAAACCTGCCACCTCCCCCTAAAGCCCCAAAGCAAACAAAAATCTGACGGAAGCTGCTGATTTTTTCTTGGCTCAAACCCCAATCTGTTTAGTCAGGTTCCAGATGCATTTTACAGTGGTTGAGGGTTTTTTGTTGTTGCTGGCTGATTTTCGCAAACCAAATGTTGAAGAAGAGCAGATCTGAAAGTGAAAACATTCCTCTGATAAAACTCAGGTTTCTACTGAAAATTGTCAGGGAGTTTTCAACCAGGATCAAGCTACAATTATACGGGTTCTATTTTAACCGAGAATTAAAGTGTACTGAATAGGAATGTTGTTGTGTTCTGTTTGAACACCCACAACCCCAAGAACATCCTTTATCTTGAAACGTGCATTCGTTTTACCTGATATTATTACTGCAAAAACACTGCTCGGTTACAGCTGGGGCTTTCGCACCGTATGATATCTGCCAGTCGATCTTCCTCTGCTAAGCCCTTCAGACTACCTAGACAGCTCCTATTTTAAGATCTTAAAATGATATGAAAAATAAAACGTTAAGAGAATGAGCGCGGCTCCCTGCATAAACGCTGCCTTTACAACCCCATCAGCATTCAGCTCGGCTTCCAAATGACCCTGATCGGCAACAACGTTCTCTACATTCCCACAATTAAACAACATTTGAACTTGTGTTAATAGCAACAGAACAATTATCTCCAACAGCCATCCACTGAGTAAGCAAGCCATCTCAGCAAGGATCAGGCTTGGTGCAAATAAAGACTTACCCTCACAAAGGAAAGGGATTGAAATCTTCAATAGAAGGAATAAAGATTCTTTCCTTTACTACTGGCACCATAAAATCGGTGCGCAAACAATATATTGAACGCCAGAAGCAAGCATCTACTGAAATTTAGGCAGCATTTGGTTGCTTAACTGTAAACCTTACTGATTATTTCCACTGCAAAGAAAAAAAATAATCTTCAGTATTCTGAGACTGTAAGGAGACGTTTGCCTGGTCCCGGCATCAAAAATATTCCTATAACGTTAGAGCTTTGTGTGGGAAATGCAGAAGTAGCGTCACAGCCTGTAACAATGAGGGGGGAGCAAGGGAAGGCTTTTAAGGGCCTGAATTTATTTTTACAGCTTAATGAAAGAGACAGTCATTGTATTTCTGGAAAATTTAGAAATAAATGAGTAGGGGGGCTTGCTTAATAGGAAATTTCCCCTGGCAGTTTCTCTTTTGTTTCTTACTGAACAAATATATTCCATACTGATGGGAGGGGCAAAAAGAAACTGTTTTCTGTGGCAGGAAGAAAAAAATAGCAGGAAAAGCTTCCCTTCTCTCATGGTCTTCCCGTTTTTCCCCTGTGCCAATGCCAAGAAAAACATTTTCCTCTTGAAAAAGGAGGAGCGGACCCGAGTCAGAACCTGGCTTGGAAAAGGACCGTGATTTGCCCGAATTGCCAAAGCTGTCATAGTTAGAAATCCTAAAAAGAATGTTGGAAAACTTTTTGATCGGATCTTTGTAATTCGGGAAGTTAGGCTATCAGAGAGCCCCTGCAGCTCATTCTGGATGGGAGAGCGGATTTAGGAGGAGCCTGGTGCCGCGTTCGACTTGCCATGGCTTCCCCAGCTGGGGTGTTTCTTATTCCATTTCTCACCTTTTTGTCTAATAAAGCTCATTGTTCATCCCCGGCTGAAAGAAGACATAATAAAAATGATGGCAGGAAATTGAAGGCTAGCTGGTGTTAAGAGAGACAATAACAAAACTGCTTTTACAGGGTAATCTACAATCCTTTGGTAGCTCAAGCTAAAGAGGGCTTCGAAATCAGCAAGAGAATTAAAAATATTGAGATCAGCTAAAACATTCCTTTCCTTTGCACATCAAAGAGGATACCCACAGGGACAGATTTGCTGCTACGGAGTAATTTCCACCACTTTCTACTATAAAAAATGAAAGCGTTTGGTGCTTCTCCCCCCTTCCTTTAGCACGAATCCACTGTACGGGGGGAAATTACCTTTCCGTGCTCCCTAGAAAAATCTCCGCCTAATTGAAACAGCGATGCCAGTTAAAATACAGGTGTCCGCCTGGACGCTGGGGGAAGAGGTCTGCGATCCATTAGCCATGTCAAGAGGGCTGAGGGACGACGAGTGGCAAGAGGAAAGAGCAAATCTGCCTCCGAAAACACCTGACGAGTCTTGAATACTAAAGGAATATAGGGCTGAACCCAAAGAAAATCTACCCCCAGTGCTGGAGTGGGGGGATTGTGGGTGATGGAGCATGAAAAGCAGCACAAAGCTCAGGTGCAGGCTGGGCCGACTGCCCGGCTCGCACTCATGCCATCTCGGGAGAAACCTTTTTGGGGTTCTTCTGAACTCCCTGAAAACCAGGCAGGAAAACCTGCACGTGGAGGATTGCAACAGGTCTGTGAGCATGATCCAGGGCCTGTCCCCGTGCTTGGAATTGGGAATAGAAGCTGTATTAATAAACTGGATAACATGAAATACAACTCCTCCATAAGCAACCCTTCCCTCCCTTGCTCCAGACCTGCCGGAATTTATCTTTTTTACTTTTTCCTTGCTGAAACCCTGCTCTTTCAGCAAAGCCCTATTGAAAAATAAGCTTTCTTCCAGGGAACAGTTAATTCCCGGGCCTGTCCCTGGGAGGAGTGGAAGATTTAGGGTGCTGGGCACCTATTTCTGCCGTGAAAACTGCAGAATTCCTCCAAATCCCGTGTCAGGAAGCCGGCTGGAAGCGCTCAGCTTGGCTGCTCTCCACGAGCCCTTCCCTAATATATGACTTCACCGTCTTGTTTTCTCCTCTTCTTTCCTGTCCTGCTTCTCATCTCCTGCTTTTTGGGGATTTGGGGGCCAGCTCTGCCACACGGCTCTGGCACGGCACGGCCACAGCTGGCTGGGGGGACACTGAGCCCCCCGCTTCGGCACAGCCCCGGTGGCAGGAGGCCAGCCAGATGTTGCAGGAACCCGTGTGACTCCTCGGGGCCCGAAATGAATCACGCGGCACGTACTTTATCCATATAAAAGAATAACTGAACACCAACGCCGTGCACTGATATAAACCAGACAGCCCCTGGGTATTAATTGGAATTCAAGCTCATAAACATATTGCCTCTGCATGGCGCAGCTACCCCGATTCCCTTTGTATCTCTACTCCCGCAAATAACTAAAACTGACTTAAAACAAGAGCTGTCAGGCCCATGAGCGGCAGCACATGGGCTGTGGAGAGACCGCTGCCGCCTGCTCTGTGCAGCAGCTCCGTGCTGAGCCACCACGTTCTCTCCTTGGCCCATCCAGCCCTGACGCATCTGCGCTGTGGTGGGTTGTGAGGGGAAAAGCGGGTTCGTGTGTGGGCTGAGCGGGTCTGAAGTCTGCCCTGTGCAGCCTTCCCTTCTAGGATGGTGACAGCCAAAACTTGGGTCTCAAAGCATCCAGATGGGGCTTGGGAACCTTGAGCTATGCTCCTCAAACGTAGAATGAACCATAGAATGGTTTGGGTTGGAAGGGACCTTAAAGATCATCTTAGAGATCCCCTGGGCAGGAACACCTCCCACCAGACCAGGTTGCTCCAAGCCCTGTCCAACCTGGCCTTGAACACCTCCAGGGATGGGGCAGCCACAGCTTCTCTGGGCAACCTGGGCCAGGAGCTCCCCACCCTCACAGCCAAGAATTGCTTCCTCAGATCTCATCTACATCTCCCCTCTTCCAGTGGAAAACCGTTCCCCCTTGTCCCATGGCTCCTCTCCCTGATCCAGAGTCCCTCCCCAGCTCTCCTGGAGCCCCTTTAGGGACTGGAAGGGGCTGGAAGGTCTCCCCGGAGCCTTCTCTTCTCCAGGCTGAACCCCCCCAGCTCTCTCAGCCTGTCCTCACAGCAGAGGGGCTCCAGCCCTCCCAGCATCTCTGGGGCCTCCTCTGGCCCCACTCCAACAGCTCCGTGTCCTTCTGCTGTTGGTGCCCCAGAGATGGAGGCAGCACCGCCGCGGGGGCCCCACCCAGCGGAGCAGAGGGGCAGAATGCCCCCCCTCGCCCTGCTGCCCATGCTGCTGGGGGGCTTCTGGGCTGCCAGCGCACACTGCCAGGGCGTGTTGAGCTTCTCATCCACCAACACCCCCAAGTCCTTCTCTCAATTCATTCTCTGCCCAGCCTGTATTTGTGCTTGGCATTGCCCTCACCCAGATGGAGGACCCTGCACTTGGCCTGATTGAACTTCCAGAGGTTTGCATGTGCCCACCTCTCCAGCCTGTCCAGGTCCCTCTGGATGGCAGAGGTGTACGAGGTAGCAGGGTAGGTCCTGCTCAATGGATTCATGAACAAGAGCTTTACTCCTGTTAAATGTCTAGCCCACAGTGGTTCAAAGCAGCTTTGCCATGGCAAGGGGTGAAGAGGGAGCAAGGCTGGACTTGTGGTAGGCTCCTTGGTCTTTTGGATACGTTCATGCTGCCCCCAGGGCCAAGCATCTCTGCCAGGGGAATGTCTTGTTCTGCTCCAGAGGGAAGACAAAGTCCCCGCTTTAAGCAAGGAGTGAGCCCAACCAGGACTGTACCTTTCAGGGCTGTCTCCACCCTGCAAAGCCCCTCGAGAAAGCGCGAAGGAGGCAGGTGGACACATCAATGCATCTGGCTTCTTCTCAGCCCTTGGAGGAGATATGGCCAAGCTCTGCTTCCCCCCAAGTCCTTCTGCTCTCTCCATTTTAGCTGTCCTCTCCCTCCTTCCCACACACGTAGAGCTCTGCCGCCACTTCTGTTCTGATATCCCCAGAGACTGCTCTGCACCAATTCTGCAGCCATCACGGACGGAGACGCTAATTAAATTGTTCGAAAATCCAATAAAAATGCTTTATGAGAGTGTCTGTCATTGGCAAAGGTTTAGGGAAGAAAATTAGGCTCTTCCAAAAGCAAAAAAAAAAAAAAGTCCTTCATCTCTCATTAGACCCTTGATGTCTCTCACTGTAAATGGTTTCTGGGTGCTACAAGTTGCAACGGGTCCAGTGGGACCAGTTTCCCAGTGCAGGGCTGACGGAGAGGGCAGGTGACTTTTTGGCTGAGCATCGGGGTGCCTTCTCCTGTCCCCGCTCGGAATGACAACACCGTCTCAGGCACAAGCTGGGACAGACAAGCCAGACCAGTTTATAGATTTTCTCATTCCCCAGCCAGCGCCAGAGAGTATCAGTAATGCAACCAATTAAGAGGATTAAGGCTGTAATTTTTATTATTTTTTTTTTTAATGACAGCAACACTGCCAGGTCCCGTGGCTGTGATCAAGGTCCCCATGCTGTCCTTGTCCCAGACAACTCAGGGATTGCTTCATAAAGGGGATTATCGCTCCACACCGCTCCCCCAGCCCTCAGCGATGCATGTGGAACAGGGAAAGAGGCCAGGGTCTCCTGTAGGGGTTCACAACCACAGGGATGCTACGTTCTACCTCATTTTCCACCTTCTGTGCCCCAAAGGACGTGTGATTACTTGTACAAAGTGGAAGAGCGTCTCTGACGACGTCCATCACCATTGTGCGCTCAGGCTCTGGACCCTGGCATTGGCTAAAAATGCTTGCAAATGAAACTAACTATTGCTTGGGAGGGGGCATTTCTGGGCCATGCTGGGAAGATTTCAGAAAAATAAAATATCATGAGGCTTACGATGTAAATACTACAAGCAGGCCAAGTGCTCTGTAATTTCTCTTAATTATGCAAATAGGAAAGAGAAGAAACTGTCAGGGAGCAGGTTTCCCACCCAGAACACGAAGCGCTTGTGCTGAAGCACCTGCAAGCACAAAACCTGTTGGCAGCGTGAAGGCAAAAAACATCAGTCCATACCTACGAGGCACACTACGCCTGGCCCAGGATTCCGCCCCAGGGTTTGTCACTCGTGCTGATGGAACGGCATCCTCACAGGCTGCACTGTGTCCAGCTCTGGAGCCCTCAGCACAAGAAGGACACAGAGCTGTTGGAGTGGGGCCAGAGGAGGCCCCAGAGATGCTGGGAGGGCTGGAGCCCCTCTGCTGTGAGGACACGCTGAGAGAGCTGGGGGGGTTCAGCCTGGAGAAGAGAAGGCTCCGGGGAGACCTTCCAGCCCCTTCCAGTCCCTAAAGGGGCTCCAGGAGAGCTGGGGAGGGACTCTGGACCAGGGAGGGGAGCCATGGGACGAGGGGGAACGGTTTTCCACTGGAAGACGGGAGATTTAGGTGAGATCTGAGGAAGCAATTCTTGGCTGTGAGGGTGGTGGGACGCTGGCCCAGGTTGCCCAGAGAAGCTGTGGCTGCCCCATCCCTGGAGGTGTTCAAGGCCCGGTTGGACGGGGCATGGAGCAGGTGTCCCTGCCCATGGCAGGGGGTGGCACTGGATGGTCTTTAATGTCCCTTCCAACTCAAACCATTCTGTGATTCTATGAAAAGCCCCAGAATGATCTGGGGCCTCCAATGGCCCCTGTTGATTCAGCTCGCGTGGGGCTGACAGCCAAGCTCTGAGCAGGGGGTTCCCCGCACCCCCCCAGCTGCACACCCAGGGCATCAGTCGCCTCATCCAGGTAGGAGATGGGAGCCTGACTGCGGGGAGAGAAAGAGACTCTCTGGGAAGATGCACTTCATCTAAAAGGCGTTTCAGCTTGCTTTCTGCGGGAATTTGGACGTGGGGTCACCCCTTTGAATCTTCTGGGAAAAGCTGCTGAAATCAAGCTGACTGCTGAAGCCCTTTTGTTCGTGCGTCTCCTGCCAGGAGAGACTCTTATTTTATTTCAAGGACTCAGCAATTTGGATTGGTTTAACCTTTTCTAGGTTTCCTTTGCACAATAGCACAGATGAGCTCTAAAGCCTCTTCAAGAGCACAGGTTGAAGCAGGAGACTGGGGGGGAGGGAGAAGAAACCACGTCAAGCCAAAGGAGCTGATGCTGTCATTTCCAGACGTGATTTGCTTGCCAACCCCCCCGATACCTTCTGCTGAGGCAGAGCGGAGCTGCGAGAAGCCAGGCTGCACTGCTGCATGCCTCGATCCTGCAGAAAAGCAGACGCAATGGGCTCTGCCAGCACTGGTGGGGCCACGGTAGCCCAGTAGGGCCACCCAAAGCCACGCCATATGAGAGCTGGGGACCGCGCAACACTGGAGATAGCAACTGGAGACCAACAAACCCCACTTGGGTATAAGAAGGGAAAAAAACCCCAAACCCCAGCCTTCCATCAGATGGGGCTGCACGATGCCTGCCAGGGTGTCCCACCGCCCTGATGACATCTCCACATCCCTTCTTGGTCTCAGGGCACGTGCCACCGGGTTGGGTGCTTCCCCCCATGGAGCTGAGCCCCACTCCGGCGTAAGGTTGGAAATACCCTGAATAGCAGGGGAGAGGCGATTTCTGCACGGAGCAGGGCAGCTTTCCTTTGATGTTAAAACAACAAAGGCGGGTGCGCGGGGAGGAAGGTAATCTAAATGCCGGTGAACAGCAGGCTGCATTTCAAAAGCAACATCAATAGCTTTGAAAATCAATTTCTCCCAAGGAAGCAAACCGCTCTTCCCAGGTTTCTCCAGCACGCCGAGTCCTGCTCCCCAGTTTTAAAATTTCTAGAGCCGGGCTGATTTCAAATGCAGTTTTGGGAAGGTGTTTGTCCCCCGGGTGGGAGCTCCCCAGGGCTGGGATCAGGGCGAGTGGGGTTTGGGGTCTGGCACCCATTTAGCACAGGCAGGAGAAAGGGCAAGAATTATTCCCGGGTTGCATCACCCTGACGGCCCCAGGGTGCATGGGGAAACCTGTTAAAAGCAGTGATTTACAGAGCAGGTGGGGAGGGTGCTCCTAACACAAGTGGGATTCTTTGCAGAGGGAACAGAGGGGACCAAGGCTCAGGGAAGGAGGAGATACGGCCACCACCTCGGCTGCACGGGGTAAAATCCCGGCTCTCCCGAGCATCGCAGCAGGATTATTTCATGTTCTTCACTTTCCATAATCAGGAAAGCCACAGCTTTTTGTCTTCACTTGGGTTTTTTTTTTTTTTTAACAAAAGCTACAATTCTGCATTCTCAGGACTCCTGGAGCTGGGGCTTAGGAACAGTCAATGCTTTTCCTACCTAAATGTTTGTTCATGCTCATTCACATCGTGTCTTTCACATCCATGTTAACAGAATTGTTTATTTAGGAACACTTCCTTGAAAGAAAAGGAAATAAATAAAAAAAAAAGCTGTTTTCTGTCAATGTTTTCTAAGCAAAATATGTTGAGTATTTTGATTTGTTTTATTTGCAATGCTCAGTTCTGCGATCTTTTAAAACCAGATGCTATTAACACAAAAAGTAGCGGGATCTCGCCACTGTTTCCCGCAATGGTGAAATGCTTCAGTTTTCCTTCTTCATCTGCTAAACATTAAAACATGAAAATAATCTGCCCCTCCCTCTGTTGCATGTTTTCTTTTAAAAATGGCCAGCAAAGCTGAAAAAAGCTGCCCAGAGCTGCCCAGCTCAGCCCTTGCACAGTTCCCCCACCGCCGGCACCCACACCTTGGTGGGGACACTTTGCCAGGTTTACAATCACCCAATTGCATTATGTTTTAGTGGTTTATTATTTTGATTTTCATGCAGAGCAGCCTGTTCCAGCTCCTCATAACAAAGACAATTATGCTAACTTTATTGGATTTGCATTCCGGGCTGATTTGTCAGAATTGTATATTGGTTCTGGGAGATGGAAGGGGAGGTAAAAACGGTGCATTTGCTTTTCATGAGTACAGGAAAAAAAAAACCAAAGGTATCAAATTCAGCTGTTTTTCACAGTCTCTTCCAGCTGAGCCCCTTCTCAGTGCACAGACCTGCTTGTACCCCTCAAACCCCACCGCAGAGCAAACGCTGGGGCAGCCGGTGACTCTGCGTGTTGAAAATGGAATCTGAAAGGTTGCAAATCGCCGGTAGTTGTGTCCCGCCAGCTCTTGGGAAGGAGTCAAGCTGTACAGCTGAATACCCGCAGCCCTTCCAACGTTGCGGAGCCTGCTGGAGAAGAGGAGCTGGCCTTCTCATCAAGGCTGAGGGCTGCCGTGGCGGCTCGAGGTCGGCACTGAGGAGGAGATGCTCCACCACACAGGCATGCTGCCAAGATCAAACCCTAACAATGTGGACTCCCACTTATTGCTTCTAATGCAATCACGGGGAGCAGCCCCTGGTAGGATCACGGCACCTTTGGGCAAGGAGGTGTAGGGAAACAGGACCATTTCGAAAAACGTGACATCTGAGGCAAGAAGACAGCTCTGGCTGTTTCCTTCCTCCTGCAAAGAGGATGCAACAAAGAAAGGATTTAAGACTTTGTGCACATTATGCGGTAAAGAGCGGGTGTGAATGTGGCAAGGCCACCTCTACAAATAAATAACGTGGTCAGTGAGGAAGGCTGGTCTGGGATTTCATGCCCACCTCTACCCTACCTGGGCTCCTACACACCCACTGAAATTCTGTGCCAGAGCTGCAAAACCTCAGCCAGGCACCGCAAAGCCACAACCACCCGTCTGCCCGGAGCAGCCCGGTTGGTAGTCCATGGTCCCAGAAAGCACGTCAGGGATGCCCTCCTCCTCCTCCTCTTGAAAAGGGATGGAGGGCGGTTTTGCCTTGTCTGCCAGAAAGGCTCATCCATGGAGATGAGCGATGCCGAAGCCAGAAAAAAAATGGGCAGGGAGATGGGAAAGACTTCTCCAAAGAGAAAGGTGGAGGGAAAAGGAAGGAAGGAATGATGGGAGAGAACAGTGAACAGCTCTAGTAAGGTTTTTAAAAAACCCACCGGCCAATCTCCAGCTGAGTTGGCCTTCTACAACCCAACCATGGTCCACCATCTGCACAAAGCACCTCCTGAAACCCAATTAATATAACATATCGCCTTGCAGTATCTCACCTCCATCACCCAAGGAAGACTGCACTTTGACGAATGCAGGTATTTCCTAATCAACTTCCTGACTTGCACACAAATCCTATTTTGCTTTATTTTAATTTTTATGCTCCCAAGGCTCCTATATTCCGTTTGCTCATAACCTCGCCGCGCATTTGCCGATGCCATCCCATCAGTCTCCATGGAAACCCAGCCCATCGCAAGGCACGGCGCTCCCCAGGTCACCTCAGCAAAGTGGGAACGGTCGCCTGCCGAAGAGAGACATAACCAGATCCATCCCCTCTATTAAAATGCCAGAAATGGCCATGTATTTTTATGACCATGCTTCCCCTCTGGCTTCTCACCATCACGAAGCTGAGATTTTGTATTTCTCACCTCTCCGAGGGCTTGGGAAGGGAAGGGAGGGTGGATGCAGCCCGCGGTGCTGGTGCTGGGGGGACGGGACGGGTACACAATGTCGCAGGTCCTTCCCCGGGCTCGCTACGGCATCATCCCCTGCAAAAAGTCTTTGCTGGCTTTTCAAAGGCAGGCGGGTGCTCAGTTTTTGCAGAAACTTGGTGGGAACTGGGTGTTTGCCTCCCCCTTCTCTCCCAGCGTACTGTACATATCAAAGAAAGAAGTGGTTTTAAAAGAAATATGCCACTGGGTTTTCTTTTCTTTCCTTTCCTTTTTTTTTTTTTTTCTCCTCCTTTACAAGACAGATCTCTTCCACCTGCACTTCGTCCAGATGTTGTGTGCACGACTAAGAAGGAATGCTTTAATTGTCTCCTTGATATAGGGTCCGTATTTAAAACCACTGTGTTAATTTATTCTGCCTTTTGGAGCTTCTTGATGTCTACTAGTAATTGCAAAACATCAATATTTTTTCAGACTGTCCCATGTTTCTTACTCCAATCTCAAGGAAGTGTTGGAGGGTATCTTTTTTCATGACTGTTGGGGGAAAAGCACACGCCTATAAAAAATGCTGAAGCCTGCAACAAGAGAAACAACCCACAAAGCCAAATAATGCACGCCAGAACCCAGAAAACTCTCTCCTGGAGCTTCCCTATGTGTTCCTGGCACCAGGAATGACTGTGGAGGGCCCGGTTTGCCCCGCTGCAGCGCAGGATGGATGTCGCACACCTGGCTGAGACGCATTATCCGCGTCCCCATGCTCTGCCACGCCGTTCCTGTGAGCCCCACACTGCATTGCCCCACGCCGCAGGCGGGAGCCGGGCTGCCATCAAACCCGGACATCTTCCCCGGTGCAACAAATCCCTGCTGAGCCGTCGGGATTTGCCGCCAGGGTGATAAGCGGGACCTACCGCACGTGTGCCGAGAGAGGTGAGAAGGCAGCCGGCTGCTTCTCCAGGACCTGCCAGTGCAGAGGATGGCTGGGAAGAGCAAAGCGTGCAAGCTCTCACAATAAACCCTCACGCTGTGCATCATAATCAGTCATAAACCCCAGTTCTAACCCTTCCCGGTTAGACAGTTGTAACTAATCTGGGCTCTTCCTCTTCCCTCTGGAGGAGCTATTCTTCACGGGGCCTTTTGCAGCTCAGTCCCGAAATAAGGCATGTTCAAGCTGCTTCCAGACGAGGATAATTTTTTCCACCATTTGAACTGTCACAGCGAAGCTGAACACAGATGAATTGATCCCTTCAGAGATCACTGGGCCTCTTTTAAGAAGCTTATGTATGCCCTGTGTACTTTCTGCACTTGGTGAAACACCCAGATTGACTAATTTTGCAGCACTTGCACCGCGGGTAGCATGAAGACACCACTGAAACCCAGAGGAACTCTAACACTGAGAGATTTCCCGCAGAAGATTTACATCCCGCTGGCATCTGAATTTTTAGCTATTTCCATTATTGCCAAAGCCAGGCAGTGAAATACCACAATTCAGGTGCCAAGCACGTACAAGATAAGCTTAAAAAAAACCCCACCAGGCTGGGTTCCTCTTGTTTGCTTTCTGCCAGAGCATCCAGACTGCCCGTGGACAAGACCTTCTCCAGAAGCACAGGTGGCCACAGCGTTCCTGTGCTCAGCTCAGTAGAGGAAACCTTGAGCCACGTGGCTGGGCGTGCAGTGAAGCAGGATCACCATCACAGCACAGCTCCCGAGAGCCCCTGAACGACGCCCGAGAAGGAAAAGGAGCTGCATATGCTTTGCCAGAGACAGTCAAGAGAGCAATTCTAGGATAACTCTAGGACTCTAGGATATGAGGGTGGTGAGGCACTGGCCCAGGTTGCCCAGAGAAGCTGGGGCTGCCCCATCCCTGGAGGTGTTCAAGGCCAGGTTGGACGGGGCTTGGAGCAACCTGGTCTGCTGGGAGGTGTCCCTGCCCAGGGGATCTCTAAGATGATCTTTTAAGGTCCCTTCCAACCCAAACCATTCTGTGATTCTATGATTCTATGACATGAAACCAGAATCCGTACATTTGTTCCCATCCCACAGCCAGAACACTTAGCAGAGTGCGTGAGTCTTCAGAGTTCACGCTCTTGAACTAGTTCCCTTCCCAGCTGGAGCACTAATGGAAAGGAGGCCTAGAAAATATGATGAAATAACAGACTGAAAATGATTTAAGTGCATGCTTTAAGAATGGGTTAAGTGGTACAAGTGAGTGATATGAATCATTAAAGGCAGTGGGTGGATCCTATAGTGCGAATAAGAACGGAGGCTCTGCAGCCCACGGGCAAGGGGGCTGGATGCCGTCTATCTGCCCTTCTTCCCCCGAGAGCCCCGCGGCACCGGGGAGAGCCTCCGCCATGCTCCCCTGTTGCCAACGCCGCTTTGAAATGGGCTCTGCCCTCGCTGAGAGCCCCCCTGTGCCGCAAAGGTAACCCACCATTATTTCACTTGGGTTCTACCAACTACCCACACGTGAAAACTAAGCAGCTTTTCAGCAGGCCCCAGTGGAGCAGTTGGATTTTTGGGATAGGACTTGGTCTGCAAAGTAATCGGGTTGCTGTAAGTGGCACAGGAAAACTTCGGTGGTAAAAAGTACCTCCCTTCTCCCAGTATCAAGTAGTATCTCCCAGTTCAAGAAGGACAGAGAACTGCTGGAGAGAATCCAACGGAGGCTTTGGAGATGATCAAGGGACTGGAGCATCTCTCTGCTGAGGAAAGGCTGAGAGCCCTGGGGCTGTTCGGCCTGGAGAGGAGCAGGCTGAGAGGGGATCTCATCAATGCTCAGCAGTGTCTAAAGGGTGGGTGTCAGGAGGATGGGGCCAGGCTCTTTTCAGTGGCGCCCAGCAACAGGACAAGACGTAATGGGCACAAACTGGAACACAGGAAATTCCATCTCAACATGAGGAGGAACTTCTTGCCTGTGAGGGTGGCAGAGGCCTGGCACAGGCTGCCCAGAGAGGTGGTGGAGCCTCTGTCTCTGGAGACATTCAAACCCGCCTGGACATGTTCCTGTGCCACCTGCTCTGGGTGACCCTGCTCTGGCAGGGGGTTGGACTGGATGATCTCCAGAGGTCCCTTCCAACCCCTGCCAGTCTGTGATTCTCCTTCAGTAAATATATATTTATATATCAACATGTGCTTAGTGGTGATGCGAGTGTTCTGGTTCATCCCTACATCCCCTGGTGAAAGCCAAGATGCTGCATCACACAACACACCACTCCAACAACAGCTGCTGCTTGAAGCAGGTGACACAGAACCTGAGATGACTCCCAAGCCAAAGGAACTGTCTGAAGGAGTCTGGTGTACAGGAGACCAACAGGGTTGTGGAAAGCTCTAGGGGAGATGGATACTCCAGTGACAGGTTGAAATGGGCTGGGCTCACCTTGACAACCTCTGCAGATGCAGGAGGTTGATGCAGGGGGGGAATTTCCTAGATCTCTGCAAGATTGTACATGGACTTTTATCTTTTCTGGCCTGGGGCACAACCTCTTCGGTTGGTTCAATGGTCCCTGTTTCCAAAGGCTCCAGCAGCTGAGCAAAGCAGCTGCCGAGGAATTTCTGGGTGTTCTGACTCCGGCATTCTGCCATGAGTTTCTTCTGTAGAGCAGTTTCCAGCTGCTTGCCTGCATTAACGCGAAGGAGCCAACAGTTTGGCTCCACAGTTTATTAAACTTTGCATCTTTGTGACAAGGTGTGAACCTATGCTCTACATTAATTTTCCAAAGCTTTTACATGCCAGGGAAATTGCCAGCCATTAAGCACTGAACAGCAGGTGAAAGAGCAGGCTTCACATTAGGGATGATCATTTGGTGTTGACCAGACAGATGAGCAAGGAGTGTGTGAGGAACCTCTGCGTTACAGACCCTAATGAGGTCTGGGACAGGGGACTGTCACCTTGATCATCACATGAGGTGTAATTCAGTACCTGCTCACTCCTTGGCCAAGCCAGGTGGGGCTCCAGAGGCTTGTCCTAGCGAGGATGCGGCCCAAGGTGTTGCTTCAACAGCTGCTCAGCGGCTCATTTATTCACCTCCACGCTTCGCTCCGGCTCTTCCTTCATGAGTCAGCTTGCCTTGCTGATGACTGAAGACTGATGATTGTCATGACCCGCAGGCTTGGCTCTCTCCGCACAGCTTAGCATTCTGCAAGTGGGTGGTTTAGGTGTGGGACACCCTGCTCCAGAAGCGCAGCTGATTGGCAAGTGAGCACCAGCCAGATCAGAGTCAGCTTGCCGTCTCTCACGCCTGGATATGCGGATCTGTGGGTTGTTCAGCCATCGCTCGGAGCCAAACAGCCTGCCTCATCCTGCCCATCGCATCCCGTGAATCACGGCCAGCCCAGGACCCAGTCCCACCACCCCTTGCCAGTGCCTCCAAAAGCTTATCAGTGCCAGAGCCGTGCCCAAGGAGCGCAGAGCAAGACTCTGATGAAGGATGAGAAGGGGGAATATTGGTGGGTCACCAGGCAGAGGCATGAGCATGACGGAGGCAAGGAGAAACAAGGCTTTTCAGAGCAAGCAAAGGAGGCACACGCAGTGCACAGGTGAAGCTTCATCGGAGATGGAAAATGACATGTGCCATTCAGGGCTGGTATCAGCGTTGAAACTGTTAGGCTGAGAGAGATGGGGGTGTTCAGCCTGGAGAAGAGAAGACTCCGGGGAGACCTTCCAGCCCCTTCCAGTCCCTAAAGGGGCTCCAGGAGAGCTGGGGAGGGACTCTGGATCAGGGAGAGGAGCGACAGGATGAGGGGGAACGGTTTTAAACTGAAAAAGGGGACATTTAGATGAAATATCAGGAAGAAATACTTGACTGTGATGGTGGTGAGCCCCTGGCCCAGAGAAGCTGTGGCTGCCCCATCCCTGGAGGTGTTCAAGTCCAGGTTGGACGGGGCTTTGAGCAACCTGGTCTGGTGGGAGGTGTCCCTGCCCAGGGCAGGGGGGCTGGAAGAAGATGATCTTTGAGGTCCCTTCCAACCCGAACCATTACGATTCTATGATTCTATGAAACACCTGCAACTTTTTCCTCTGGAGCCCAAGAGCTCACACGGCTTGGGAAAAGGACTCTGTGTTGGATGCAGCTGGGCAGAGGTGGGTGGAGAACATGCTGCTTCCCTTGGTGTTCAAAAAGAAGGATGGCCGAGCTGTCTGGAGCTGGCCCATGTCACCCCCGGGCTGTGGGACACACATATGCCAAGAGGGTCAGTGGGAGCGGCTGAGTGGAGCGCAGATGCCTACCTTCATGTTTCCAAGCTCTGGTAAATGGAAGGATCCTTCTGTTTTCCTGGGCTCTCTGTTGGGAAATCCAAGTCCCGAGATCAGTTCATCACTTGCACGCCCCATTTGTTGTTCTCCTCACCTCTCTGGGACAGGCAAAGCAACAGCATGGAGATGCCACTGTGTTATCAGCAAAACTCAGAGCAGAGACAGCAAGACACAGCAAAACCCATAATCCATAACCAAACCCATAACCCATAACCAAACCCATAACCCATAACCAAACCCATAGCAAGGATAGCTTTGGTGAAGTGAAAACTCATCTGTGGCTTGGAGGAGGAGGACCTCCTTAGGGTCTGTAACATGCTCTCAAGATGTAAAACCCAGGCGCTGTATAAATATCCCGTGTTTGTGGGGTATTTTCTGTTACACGATGAGAGCTACTCTGGCTGGCTCAGCACAATCCCAAGAAACGCATCAGCCTTGAGCAACCAGGGCAGGCTGGGGAGCATGGTCTCAAGGTCCTTTCAGTCATGAAGCAGAGACCTTCCCAGCTTCATCTTGCTGCTGGCTCAGCCAAAAGAATCATGCAAGATCCCTGCCGTGTCATGGAGGGCTTTCTTCCTGACTTTTCACACACTGGATTAATTTAATTTCATTTTGGCAGTAGCAATAACAAAGCAAAAATCCATTCTGACATATGTTCCACATCGAGCTGAGAGGATTTCAGTTATAATACTTACCATAGGCCTAAATCACTGCTCAGACATTAGGAGGTACTAAAGACAAATAGAATCATAGAATCATAGGGTTGGAAGGGACTTCTGGAGATCATCTAGTCCAATCCCCCTGCCAGAGCAGGGTCACCTTAGAGCAGGCTGCTGCATCCTAGTGACCAAGAAGCGACAAGGGAGAGGGAATGGGAAGCAGTCCATTCCATACGGTCCCTGTGGCAACAATCTCACCCAGCCCAGCTGCCGAAGAGAGTCCTGTAGACTCCTTCTACAGTTATTGGAAAGAGATTCCCTCTGTGGAAGGGCAGGACCGCCTTTCGGAGCTGCCTGTCTCTGAATAGAGGAGCCCAGAAAACCAGGTTTGCCTGGAAATCGAACTCTGAGGAGCCCAAAGGTACGTGAGATGGATCCCTCTTCTATGTAAAGGTCAACCAGATCCTGCAGTGATTTCTCTGGGGATCTGGCACGGGCTGTGCTTTATACTGACACTACGCTGACTCCCTCAGTAGCATTTGCGGTGTGAGTCAGGGGATATTTAGACTGATAATTTACACAGTGAGATCTAACAATAACCCTTTCCAACAAAATACCAGGACAGAGAGAGAGGATGGGATGAGACAGGAGGCTTACTGCATCCATTCTGTCCTGCTAGTCTTCATTTACTCGGTGTTTCACCAGCCTCCCCTGAGCCTGAATTAACGCCTGAGTCTACAGTGCCTGGTTATCTTCCATTTCTTTAGAGAAGTGTCTACAACTGAGAGCAAAAATGAAAACTGCTGCTTTGGATGAAATCCTGCAAACACATCCTGGACTCCCTGATGCACCACAAAGCTGCTACGTGCCCAAAAAATGACATTGCTCTGCTGTGGGCCACCACAACCTGTAAGTATCATTAAAAATCTGCAACTCATATAGCATGTGGGGACCACACTGACTCTACGACTTGTACAAGGATTATTCAAGCAGAAGAGGACTTGGACCAGAGGAGATGAGGTTCAGTGATCATATCAACTCGGTCAACACTGCTGCTGGACATATTCTTGTGACCCAAACACTCTTTGGAAAGTCCACTTCCCGGTGGACCATACACATTTCCTTGAGTCTTTGACCCCATGGTACCACCTAGGCCTCATTCAGTCCGGTCTTGAGGACGCTATTTGGATTGTAATGGTTTTGCTGATGTTCTGGAATTAAAATTAATGAAATGTCAGGAGGTAACTGCTGGGGCTTCTGCCTATTTCTCTGTAACAAGCCACTGCTGCTTATCAGATGAGGCTATTTTGGAACCCTTTACAAAGACACACTGTTCACTCCATCCTCCTCAGTATCATTTTGCCCAGTCCCTGCTTATAAGAAGTGCTTTGGCAGCTTTCATTTCTTTGTCAGCCTAATCGGATCCACTGGGAACTAAAAAGAAGGATTAAATTGAGGTGAGGTGCTGAGGGTTCAGCTTCTCACGTGGCTCCTCACAGGACCTGTGGAGAAGCCTTCTACAGCCTGATCTTCTAGACATGGGATGAATATAAATCCCAGGAGCTACTATTCTTCCAGTGTAACCTCGGAACAGTCCTTTCTCTCCAGACGGAGCTCTGAGCAGTGGAAAGGAGAGTGGAGGTTGTGGAGGAAGAAGCTAATCTGTATGTGAATGAAAGGGGCTGGCTGTGCGTGTGGAGGACGTGGTGGACTGAGGAATGTAACAGAGGAAGCTAAAAAGGGCTGAAAGAGGAATTCTGGCTGTAATGAGGACCTACTTGCTGTGTTCTGCACTACTACAGCAGAAGGTGACTCTGGGGAGCCCCACAGTGGGGAGGCCCAGCCCCTGGAAGATCCAGGGGGAAGAGCTCTGCTGCCTTGGATGAATATTATGAAGGGACCATGCTGGCATTGCTGTTTGTACAAAAACTGGATGGCTCAGGAGCAGCGAGATCTTGTTTGCGGACAGCTATCCCCGCTGGCTGCTTTCAGGAAACACCTCGTGGGACGTAGCTGGGAGATGGGAACGTGTGAAGGACGACCAGGTTTCAGAGAGGTCCTGCTTCCCATAACAGCAACGGCTGAGCAATAAACCTGGGAACAATTACTTCCCAAACTCTAGAGGTCTGGTCTCTCACAGGCCTCTTGGTGTGATCAGCAAAGATCTCCCTTCTCCATCTCTGGCCACTTGCTCCTGGCTAATGGTGCGCAGCCTGTACAGGAACAGATGTGCTAGGAGACAGAGGCTAAAAATAAAGATAATGAAAGCAGTATGTCGCATCCATACTACTGGCTGATAATGAAAGAGTGTGCAGCACTGCTCTCTTGCCTGCAAGGTGGCATGGATCCAGCGGATGTGAGAAATGCTTGGAGGCCTTCCTGGTGGGATACACCCAAACCGCGACAGGAACCTGCGCTTCCCCCACAACATTCACACAAAGACCCTTTCTCTCTCCAGACCTGCTCCATCACCAAAAGCAGCTTGAAGGCAAACCGGTCAGATAAGATGGATTCAAGCGCCAGCTGTCTGCAAGAGGCTTCCTGCTTCACCACACGACTGCTGTCAACATGGGCCAGTGCTTGGCCAAGAGCAACATCTGGACGAGGTTGATTCAAGCAAAAGTTTGCTGGCAGAGAGAAATGCTTGAAAGAGCCCACAGTCACATTTGAGCTCTTCAACCGCAGCCTCTCAGGAACATGAGGCGCCATGACCAGCCTCTTGGTTTTTACACCAACTCCCTACAGAAAAGCAAATTAGGACAAGGTCTTGCCCCTTGTTTTCAAGGTACTCCATGGCACTGACGTGGGCTACCTAGGACATACACAGCCTTGCTTTGTGGCACCATGGGAGGCTCTGCAGGTAGACGACAGCCTGCCTGTGCCGCAAAACGGAATCCAGGAAAAGAGCCTCTCCAAGAAGGCCAGCTCCAAGTGTGAGGAACGGTTCCTCAGTGTGTTTTTTCTACCGTGAACACAAACCTGTGTAGACACTAGCTATGAATAAATAAATGGAAAACAAACCAACAATCTCCCCCCCACCAACTCTCCTGCATTCGCTTCTCCTAGGGAACTGGATGAGAAAACAAACCACACAAAGCAGACACTAGTTGAATTGCTTAAGGTACTACCAGAAGGTGTTCAGATAGCAAGGTGTTGGGAACACACAGAGGCAATTGTATAATGAAACGTACTAGCAAAATAATGAATTCTGCCAGCATTCAAAATCCACTGGGTAAATCACTTGCTGGAAGCAGCCTGCCTTGCCCAAAGCTCTCAGGGAAATGAAATATGAGCTCACAATTGGTTGTTACATGCCTGGCTCCAGCTAGAAGGTCAACATGCAGCTGCATGGTCTCTCCCTCCTCCAGCCCCCCAGGAAGTTTTGAGCAAGAGCAAAAGCTTAGGGCGGGAAGAGCAGGAGGACAACAAAGGAAAGAAAAGGCCGGTGTGACAAGTACCACTTCTCCCTTTTTTTCCACGCAGCTCCCCATCCCTCCATGCTTCCACCCATGAAGGTGGGAAGCGCATTTTGCCAGACGCCTCCAGAGAAATGCCTCCAAGCACAGGCTCATCAGACACGTGCACTGAGGCTGCCCAAAGGAGAGGGAGGGAGGGAGAGATCCCTGTGCTCATGGCTTCCTCCTCGTCCCCCCTCGACCAGCCCTGATTCAACCCCATGGCACAATGCTTTTGCCATAAGCAAGCTGCCAGTTACTACAGGAGACTCTCGACTATTAAGGTCATGTAACACTCCTCCATTTGTCCACAGCCTGCCAAACCGTAATGACTCATGAAAAAACTGCCTGTGCCTACTGCCTGCTTTGGGCTTAAATGTGTTGCTGATAACATTAACAAAAGCGGTGACACCACATTTTCGACAGATGCCAGGAAAACGTTGCCCATTTTGGAAGAACATGAGGCTTTTGTGCTCTGCACTTGAAAATCAACAGAAATTTAGTTCTCTGTGATGAAATTTGCTGTTACCACAAAATCCAATCCAGATCGGATTAAAATACATGTATTTTTTTATTGCTGCTTTCACACAGTGGTGTTTGTGAGAAGTACCTCCAGTTTGGGTCTTTCCACGAGCGATGAACCGTGGTAGACCTCTGCAGCCGTAGAGGCCATGGTACCCCCATGGGACACAGACACAGGGGAAGCAACCCAGTTAACTCCCGTTAAAGGCAAAAATACTGGGAGCCAGTCAGCAGACCCTGGGCTTAGCTCTCACAGTGCACCTTAGCCAGAAAAGCTGAGATCCTTGCCCCAGGAGGCTAGGAAGTAGCAGTCCCCAAAATGTCTATGAAAAGTAAGTGACAAGCTAAATTTCCCTCCTACGGATGGGCAGGAACAGGCTGCAACTGCCTACTGTGACACACCAAAGTCAGTCCCTTGGCCACACCGTTGCCTAAAACCAGTCTGCCAAGCCTGCAATCCTGGGTACTAGAAATGGACTATTCACCCGTACCCACCACGTTCCTTCAGCATTTCAAGCTGCTGGTGTAGAGGGCACCGGGCTCTCCGTATTGGAGTTGGCCTCTGGGTTTTAGCAGCTGTGTTTTTAGCAATGAGTTCCAACTTAATGACATGAAAACGGCTGCATGAAAACGGATATGATTTTCCTTCCTCTCCTTCCTTCCTCGCCTCTCCCAGACTACTTGTCTTTTCCGGGAACGTAGACTGGAGGAGATCAGCATGGTTCTCAAGAAAGGCTCTGCCTGCCCACAGCATGGCAAGTGACCGTGCAACACTTCAGGTTTCACATGCCACAGACCATCTACACCACTTCTACACCATCTGCCATGAAGAAGCACTTGTCGAGACCCTATAGTGAATTTGACCCCCAGAATGACAAAGCTACTATCCTAACCAAGCAGGGAAGGTCTCAGGTCCTGCAGACATCTTGAGGTCCTCTCAACCTAGGAAACAGATTCAAAAAAGAAGGCAAAGTTCTCGAAGTGGTGATTGGCAAGAAAGACTTAACCATCTCTCCTGTGCTGCTTCTTCCGGCCTGCTTTTCCCCATGAAAACAAACTCTGATGTCAAAGACCGTGAAAAAAATATTAAAAACTCCCCAGTCAAGTCCCTGAACAGCCACTCTTGACCAGCACCTCCTCCGCCACCCCTGAGAAGGAAAGGTGTTGAGTCCAGTCGGAGTCAACAGCATCGCTGGATCTGGTACAGCTACATTCTCTGTATGCTTAATATACCAATAT
The DNA here is from genome assembly GCA_013396915.1 of Stercorarius parasiticus. Taxonomy (NCBI): domain Eukaryota; kingdom Metazoa; phylum Chordata; class Aves; order Charadriiformes; family Stercorariidae; genus Stercorarius; species Stercorarius parasiticus. Next base: position 200,933 of record VWZL01001673.1, read on the forward strand.
TAATAAGATGCCTTCTCCAGCTCCCAGAAGCCTTCTTCATGCCTCGCTGACTTGTATCAGAGAGTGAGAGCTTCACCAAGAACAGCTGTGCTAAGTTTGACAGAGCTGGTTTGGCAAATGTCCTTTTCCTTTGCCTGCTAACAACGTGTCCCCCCCACGGTGAATGCAGCATGCTCCATTTCAGTCCTTTTCCATCCCCATCACTAATGAAGCTGATGGAAAGCAAGGAGTAATTGTGTTTGCAGGTGACAGGGTTGGAAGTGCATTGCTGGGAAACACGTACTTGGCAAGAAGTCCTGGTTCGGAGGTGAGGGAGGGCAGCCAATTGCGAAATCCCTGGCAAAAATGTTGGTGTCGAAGCAATGTTGCTCTGCTCAGCCCAGCTGCTGCAGGAAATACAGGAGGGGTGTGCGTACAGGAGAGCAGCACAGTCAGAAACGGCTGTACAGCGCTAGAGAACCTGCGTCAGGGGCACAGCAAATCCTCTCGCCATGGCTGCGTTGCCATCACACCCCCAGGTCTGCCCACGGCTGCTGGAGCCGCACTGCAACAGACACTTGTGGAAAATCGGTGGGGGAACCGCGGCCCGTCTGGACATTTTGGGGAATGGGCTTAGGAAGCCTGTTGTCTGGCAGGAAGGTGCCCAAGAAAGACTATTGCTGGGAGAAACATGTGTACAACGGAGATGTGTGCTGGTGTTCAACCAAGTCTGGTGTAATGATAAATAAAAGCTCCCAAATTCTGCTCTGGGGTACTGCAATGCTGCGAATGTACCACTGTTATCATGTGATCGAGCCGTGAGTTTGGTCTCCAGGTTTTATTTCGCCAATATGCTCTTTTCACACGAATACATTCCTGGAAGGGTATGAATACGGGCCATGGGAGACGCACAGACAACCATCAGGGATCTTTCCTAACTAGAGCTGGGGAGCAGAGGTAGAAGGTCCTTAGAAATGGTGAAGTGCATGGAGAAAAGCATGTTTACATGAAAAACACCTCTGGACGAAATTCTTCCAGGGCCCAGACCACAGAATCACAGGATCACAGAATGGTGGGGGTTGGAAGGGACCTCTGGAGATCATCCAGTCCAACCCCCTGCCAGAGCAGGGTCACCCAGAGCAGGTGGCACAGGAACGTGTCCAGGTGGGATTCGAATGTCTCCAGAGACAGAGGCTCCACCACCTCTCTGGGCAGCCTGTGCCAGGCCTCTGCCACCCTCAAAGGAAAGAAGTTCCTCCTCATGTTTAGGTGGAACTTCCCATGTTCAAGTTTGTGCCCGTTACCCCTTGTCCTGTCTCCTGGCACCACTGAAAAGAGCCTGGCCCCATCCTCCTGACACCCACCCTTTCAGTATTTATAAGCATTGATAAGATCCCCCCTCAGTCGTCTTTTTTGCAGACTGAAAAGACCCAAATCCCTCAGCCTTTCTTCATAAGAGAGATGTTGCAGTCCCCTCATCATCTTGGTAGCCCTTTGCTGTCCCCTCTCCAGCAGTTCCCTGTCCTTGAACTGGGGAGCCCAGAACTGGACGCCACACCAGAGAAGACTCTGCAGACACTACAGCCTTGTGTTTACCAACTTTTAATGGCGCAGGAACACATTGGCATTGCCTGGACTGGACGTGCCATGTGGGGCAGAGATTCCCATATGGAGCATACGAAGATCAGCCTCTTGGCATGGAGCGTGGAGCAGCACGATTGAAAGGGAGGGGGGCACGTACCATTCCTTCATTCACTATCTCACGAAGCTTCACTCTAGAAGTCTTTCCTGGTCATGGAGACATTGTGTGGTTGTGGATTCCCCAATGCTACGCGGCTTTACTGTCTTAGTTGTTTCTCCCTGCTGCTTCCCTCTGCGCATTTGAGTTACTGCCTGGTATTTAATCTATGAACACGCAGTGGGGATCGAAGCTACGTTATTTCTGCTGGCAACTCTTCCTTCCTTCCCTGCATGCCAGTTATTTATCTGTTTCATGTCACAAGTTGGGCTGGAGTAAGGGCAGGGACGTTGTAACCTCTTCAAGGCAGGGATATTGTCCTGTGCTTGCTGTAAAGTGCCATGCACATTTATGCTACCGTAGAAATAATAAATAATAATAGTAAGTCATCAAAGAAGTGCACCTCAGGGAGGAGTCAAATCATACACTGCAGCGAGAAGCTTTCACTTTGGGCGTAACTATTACACATGAGCTGGTTATTGCAGAACAATTTCCTTCAAGGGTGTATAGCCTGAACTCTATTAAAATGGATGTTCTGATAGTGACTTATGAATTTAGAAACCAAGAGCTGCACTCTGCTTCCAGCTAAACAGGATGGAAATCTGGGGTCACTCCGCTGGCCTCATTCACACAAGACGACAGCGATTCAAACAGCCAGAGCTGCGAAAATCCGTACTGCCAGAAGCACAAAGGGCTCCTCATCTACTTTCCAGACACCATTTTGCCCTGAATCCTGCCCAAATCAGCAGAGATTTGCACGCATATGAAGGATGGGTAGGCATCGAGTGAAAGAATAAATTTGATCAGTGGGGCAGAGAGGGTAAAATACGGTGGCACAAGGTCCACTTGCCTCACACTGGATCCACAGATGAGAAAAGGTGAAACAGCCATTTTCTGTCCTATTTAGTTTTTACTTACGTTGCACGAGCATACCGTTAATGAGATTCCAGCAAGCAGACATCCCGAGGAAAAGGCACTCATTTGGTCATGAGGCCTGACTGCTACACCTGACCTTAGACAAACGAGGAATATTTTATTAATTGAGGTCTTCCAAATTTAAAAAAAAGCCTAACTTTCCAGCAAAGGAGACCTTTGAGCCTCCCATCTGCTTTTGTGAGCCCGCTGGGTGAGGTGCAGCAATTAAAAGCACTCTGAGAAAATGAAGAGTGTTTTAAACGTCTGCGGGGAGCTTGGGAGGGTAGAGTGAGAAGGCCTGTGGTTAAAAAAATAAGACGGGGGACAGAAGTGAGCGGCTCTGTTCATTAGCATCCGGCTGCTTCCACCTGTGAGACTAAGACGGACACCTCAGGAAAGCGGAGCTAAGGAGGGACGCACCTCGCTGGAGAAGGCACTCTCCTCTCCAGAGCATTGGGAGCCTCCGGAGGCAGCCAATTTTAGCACTGAAAATTAGGTGTTGCAGGTAATGAGCCAGCAAGGCGTTGCTGTAGGACAGGGAAAGCCCAGCACACGGTGTCCAGAGGCTGTTAAGTGCTAATTGTAATTGTTCTGATTAACTGCTTCCACAAGCAAAGTCTCTGTTGTTAACCTGGACGTTCCTCCCTCTCCACGGCACCTCGCACCCCCCCGGGTTAGCAGAACCTCTGAAGGCGTTTGGGCCCCTACAGCCCATCATTTCAGAGGAGTTTTGGGGAGATCACAGGAGCTCGGTGTCCAAAGCCCACTAGAAATCCAAGTCAGGGGGTCCAGCAACGTTAAGCTCTGCTTTATAGATCTCTTGTGTGAGACCATAGCAAGGCCTGACCTCCAGCCAGGCGATGCTGGAGTCTTCTAAACCTCAGGGCACCTTGCAGGACTGAAGGCATTGCTTGGTGCATTGAGAAGACTTCACCCGAGCATCCTAAAGGTCCCTTTACAATAATGAAGTTATGTTCAATGTTTGTAAGAGACAAGAGCAAGAGGGAGCAGAACACATCCTCCCACTACATGTACTGCTGGCGATGGACTATGTGAGCCTGGTCTGTAGGCTGAGGGCCCTAGAAGCATCCTCTGGAGCACATCTCTCCCTCTTCTAGCTCTACAGAGGTGTGCTGATGGGTCAGTGCTCCAGGTGCCGGTAGCTTCTGGTGAAGGGCAATGCTTGGGGCAATCCATTTGTCCAGGACACACACACTGTCCCTGACTGCGCCAGCTGGGGAATCACCTCTGCCGGAACCAGTTCCCAGGCACGTAGGTTCATCCTCTCCCAGTGTGACCAGTGCCAGCTCCACACCAGGGAAGAGTCTACCCTCTCCTTAGCCCTGGCTAAGGTTGCAACACACCTCTGGAAATCCCACATAAATCCCTTCCTTGATGCTCAGGACTGGACATTTTCAGGACTGACCACTGCCTGTAGCTGCAACGGCTTTGAAAAGCTGAAAGGAAGGTGTAGCCATGGGGGGTCGGTCTCTTCTCCCAAGTAACAGGCAATAGGACAAGAGGAAACAGCCTCAAGTTGCACCAGGGGAGGTTTAGGATGGATATTAGGAAAAATTTCTTCACTGAAAGGGTTGTCAAGCATTGGAAAAGGCTGCCCAGGGCAGTGGTGGAGTCGCCATCCCTGGAGGTATTTAAAAGCCGGGCAGACGCGGTGCTGAGGGACATGGTTTAGTGATGGGTTTTTGTCAGAGTTCGGTTGATGGTTGGACGCGATGATCTGAAAGGTCCCTTCCAACCCAGGCGATTCTGTGATTCTATGATTCAAATGACCTGTTTTTAACTCAAGATGTGGAAGGTAAGTAGTGGGGTCTACACGACCTTCAGGACCTGCTTCCCCTCATGCTTCAGGACTCATTTCTCTTGACAGCGCTGGGGAGGAACGCAAGGCTGAGGAAAGGCAGAACCCTGGTTAGAAAATCAACCATACAGCGGGGGCTGCAGGAACGCTGGGCACATTACCGGGGAGGGAATGAGGCAGGAGGCAAAACTGAGCTTTCAGTAAAGGCAAATTAAAAAAAACCTGAAGCTTTTCAAGATAAATAATAAAATGAGAGGGGACGAGAAGTCAGTCAGCGAGGAGCCGTTGCGGAGCCCAGGGAAGGCAGCGTACAACCTCCCACTGAGTGCAGCAGCTTTCAGAGCCCGTCCTCACAAATTGCATCTGGAGACTTAAATGTTACCAACAAATCCATTGTGAGAAAACACAGGCATGTTGCAGTGCTGTTCATTGGCACAGATAATCCATACCCCTTTTCAGAAAATAAAATAAAAAAAAAAATTATAATCCTCTCTCCTCCTTTTCTTATTAGCAGTGTGCAGACTGCCATTTTATAATCCCAAAGCCGTAATGGTGCTAGCGGGGCCCTGCACGCACGGCGCCCTGTGCAGCCACCGATAAGTGGATTCCCCCTCATCTCTTCTCAGATGCATTAAAAGAAGGGAAAAAAAAAAATAAAAGAAAAAAAAAAGAAAAAAGGAGGTGAAGGGGAAAGGAAAAAACACGGCGCAACAACCGAATGAAAAACATTTCATTCTTCTCAGCAGCTGGAAGCAAGGCAGATAAGTGAGCACTGGCTCCCCTCCAGCGTCGGATTTTCCCCAAACGAGAAGCGTGTGGGATTGGAAGCGGTTTTCCAGTCTAACCTTCTGCCACAGCAAAAAACTGTGAGGCGGAACGACCCGTTTGGAAGGTGATTAATGGCAGCGCGCTCCTGGGGGGAATTCAGCTGTGGCGCAGGCTGTCAGGGGCAATGGAGGGAACGGTATTTACCTTCCAACAAACCTGAGATGATTTACCTACCTCTTCTCTGGTGTTGTTGTTCCTGAACGGGTGTCTGGACAGTGACAAGAATCCTGGCCAAACGCGCAGAAGAAAAGCTCACAAAACTTTACGCGACTTTGGTGGTGGGGAGGAGTGGGGAGAGGGGTGTTTCTGCAGCCCAGGGGATGGGGGTCACTTAAAAGGAGCTGGGGGGGCGGAGATCAGCAGAGGATTCCTGCCCCCCACCCCAAAAAGCTATGATTTGCAGCAAGGAGAGGAGGTCGGTGCTGAAGCTGGGACTTTCTGAAGCTCAGCACTGGGAGGTACTGGTCTCACTGGGGTGGGCTGGGACGGCCAGAGGCACGTGCGTCTTGGAGGGAAAAGAGGCCACGGGAATGGAGCCAACTCTTGCTGTCATCACACCCCATAAAGTTCAAAACAGCTGAAGTTCTTGCTCAGGGCTGTCTCAGCCCTACCTTGTTGAGGAGATAGTAAACAAAGAGGAAAACAAAGAAAAAATCCTGTTTCTACACTGAACCATGCAATAGCTCAGGTAGAAGACAACCCCTCAAATCTGCATTTCCCTTTCCTCTTTCCAACTGTTCCCCTTTATTGCCTCCTCTCCTAACACTTACCACAACCCTCCCAAAGGACTGCTCCCACCGGAGTCACACCATGGTTGCTATGGCCAGCACCAAGGGTCAGTAGGACCCACACGCATCACCTCTTCCCCCTGGGGACATCCCTGAGACGGGCACTTGCCTGTCTACACACTTCAGTGCCAAGGGCAGGGGCTTCTGCCCTTGAAAGGTTCAAAAGTTTCTTGCCCTTCATCCACGACACATAAATCCCACAAAGTCCTGAGAGAAGACATTGGATGTAGTCCAGCAGAAGCATAGATGTGAATCACAGAATCATAGAATCGCCTAGGTTGGAGGGACCTTTCAGATTATCAAGTTCAACCATCAACCTAACTCTGCCAAAAACCACCACTAACCCATGTCTCTCAGCACCACGTCTGCCCGCCTTTTAAATACTTCCAGGGATGGCGACTCCACCACTGCCCTGGGCAGCCTGTGAACACCCAAAGCTCATGCAAGCCTCCTGGCAAAGCAACCTATTAAACTCCAGCCAAAAGGAAGCGCACAGAAATACCCCTGTACTACCAGGACGAAGACCTTGAGGTTAGGGCTTGGCCTTGCTTTGCTCTGGGCGCTGAGGGCAAGTCCTGGAGACAAATGCAAGGGAGGGAACCTGAAACACGCTGCTGAAGAAGGGAAGCTATAAAAAGCAAGGAACCATGATCCACAAAGCTTACAAAGCCTGGCTACTAGCCTGGTTTCTCCCCCATCTCATGCCTTGTTTTTCCATCCACCCAGCAATTAACTTCTGTCCACTACAATTATTTCTGGCCCTTTCACAGCGGTATTATTTCTCGTATCACTTTGTTGGGATTGCAATTAGAAACAATCTGGCTCTGTAATGGCCACTATCATCCCAGGGAGGGGTGGGGGGTGGGGGGGCACGTTGCAAACAGCTTTTTCGGTCTCCCTCAGCTCCATGTTGCTGTGTGGCAGCTTCTGCAACCCACCCTGGCAACGTGCAGGCAGGGATGCTTTCCCCTTGCTCAGCCTGCCGAAGGTCAGGCAACAGTGCGGAGCAGCCCAGAGGCTGGAGGGAAAATCAAAGGAGAATGATTGCTGCTCATGGGAAAGGTGCAAGGCAGGGTCATTTTGCCAATATGTGTGGGAAGGGCAGGGGATTGATTTAAAGAGGGAAAAAGATGGAAGGAGACAAGGAAGATCTTTTTATTCCTTTCACTAAGCTCTGTGGCTGTTTGACAAAGCCAGGCTGCAAAAACGCTGAGGATATCAACCCACAGCAGTTGGTTTTCTCTCTCAGACCTTCTTTAATGTGTATTACACGCTGCCCAATCATGCAAGAAAACTTCAGATCTTCCCCTTCACTTACTGCTCTTTCTGGGCAAAGGAAATAAAGAAACACCGCTATTAGTGACAGCCTTTAAAGAGCCTTCAGGTGGAGAGGATGAAGCGATGCGCTGCTGCCCCAAGAGCTTCCTGGAGCCTGGATGCTCTGCCATGAGCTCATGCAGAGACCGATTCCTACAGAAACTATATTTAAGGAAGGAAAATGCTGGTGCTGGAGGAAGACCAACAAGGGTCTCCAGGGCTGGCTGGCCACATGGTACCCAGGGGAAGAGGTTGGGGAAGTGCTGCAGGAACAACACTGTGGGGATAAGGGCGGGAGAACATTTGTTAGAAGGAAAGCGGTTGCTTGGGCTTATCTGTACTGGGGTGTTTCTGCAAATGTCTACGCAAGCAAATGTTCTTGGCAAACAGGAGGATATCCACGAACAGGGATAGCCTCCTGAGTCTGCAGCCTCATAAACTCGTAGTTAACTTTAAGCATATGCTTAAACCCCAGCCGGCTTCAGCAAGAGCGCAGCACATGCTTTAAATTAACCATGTGGTTAAGCACCAAGCTGAAGGAAAATCCATCCTGATCCCCTGCGCTGGGGAATAAGAGCCCCAAGGCGCATTTGAGACCCTTCACTTGGCCCTGAAAGCCCTGGATACAGCAGGAGGAGGTTCAGTGCTGGTGTGCGGGACAGCTGTGGAAGCCATCACTGAAGACCCCTTCCCGGAGCAGTAAGTGGTTTCTCAGGGGACACTGGGTGTTGTGGATACCTCGGGCCAGGCAGGGATTTTTTAAACTTTCTGGCTTTGGCCTGGAAATGTAGATTTGACACAGAAACCCTTGATTTTGATGTGAAGGTTTCCCAAAGCCCGGATGACAAAGATGAGGGAGAAGCAGAGAGAGGAACACTGGAGGGATAATGTGAAAGCCAGACTCCAACCTGCACGGAATCACCGCCTGAAGCATGGGAAGATGCCGTCACTTCTCTCAGCCTCATCTACTGGGGCTCTTCTGCCTTCTCCACACGGTTAACTGTGGGGGAGCAGGGAGGAGGTGGATGAGGAAAGCTCCTGACCCTAGAGATAGGATGTAAGGCACTGATGTGGCCTCCTTCACATACAAGCCCTGGTTCCAAGTTAAACACATCAACTAGAGCCTCCCCATGACTTCCCTAGGCAGGGGGTTTCCCCGAGGTGCTTTTCCGCCTCGTTTTATGTGAAAGCTTTTGCAAGACCTGATAATCCAATGCAGAGGAAATGCCAAAGCCATGAGATGTTTTGCAACCTCCAAATCCCACTCCTCACCCATTTCCCCCCCATGGTAACCCAGACAGATGCTCAGGAGTAGCTGAGCTGTGCCACGGGCTGCCCTCATCCATGGACCACCGTTAGGCTCTGAGCATCCATCCCAGCATCTTGCACAAAGTCTCTCTACTCCTATCCAAAATGAATTCAGTAGTGCACAGGATGAAACGAAACCTCTGGGTCCAGCCTGGACCCTGAACAGCGCAGCTTTCCGTCCCTCCCGGCTTTTCACTCTCCCTCATTTCCCCATCTCCTATTTGCACATTTTCCTCTCCTACCACCCAAAGGGAGAGGCACAGCTTGGGAAGGAAAGCTCCTACCCAGGGAAAGGCAGGGTGTCACTCATTTCTAATTCCAGGGGAGGTGACTTTTGGGAGGGAGGAGGAAGCGCAGAGAAGAATGAGGAATGGATGGCAGCAGCTGGATCCCTCCGCTTGTTGGCATGGCGACGCAGGCGGGTACCCAGGAGCCAGCACACCCCTCCCCAGGCTGCCTTCCAAAACCAGGGGGCAGGGGGGGCTGCCCCCGGGACACCGAGCCCGTTCATTCCCTCAGCTCTTTAATATTCCCCAGGGACACCTCCGAAGCAGGTTATTGTCTAACATGTCAGGTAGAAATCCTTTCCTCCCCCCACCGTTCCGCCGGTGGTTCAGCAATCTGTAGATAAAGTTAATATAATGCAGAAGCAGCCGCAGGGAGGGAGGCTGTCGTAAGCCATTACCATTGACTTTGCCAACATGATAATATTGTCCTTCATCAGCAAGAGGATTAGGAGCCCGCCAGACCGCACGGTGCTGTGGATTAATGCCTTCACTTTTCAAGGTCAAACATGGAGTTTAGTGGGCTGGGGCTGAGAGTTCATCGGGCTCCTTCTCCGGGCGCACAAAGCCAGGGCACCCACTCTGGCAGCAAGCAGGGAACGGTATTTGCACAGACCTTTGGTTCCTTCATCCATACAAGTCACAAAACTCCCCTGTTCCCCCTCCTGCAGTTCCTCCCAGCTTTTGGAGCGGGTGGGAGCAGTGGGTGGCACACGGGGGGACAAACACAAGCGGCTGGGAAATGGGAAGCGTATTTTTGAGGAGGAAAGGAAAATATCTGGACAAGCAACAAACAACAATCTTATGGTTTCAGTTAGCTCGCTGAAACTGAGCAAAACTCTTCAGGGGTTATTTGTGGTTATATTTTCCAGTTTGTCTAAAAAAATAGCTTGGTTTTCAAAACACAAACATGTGAAGCGGTAGGAAGTTCTCGTTTTCTAATTGTTTGTTTAACAGCAAAACTACTGCCGCAGTGAAAACATTTACTCCAGCTACTTCTGTTTGGTTGAAAAAGACAAAGTGCTTGGGTGAGGGAGAAGAAAACTAGGAAGGGTAAAAACAAAGCAAGTAAATGACGCTTTCCTGCTGAAGCTACAAAATAGCTCTGGGCACCAAGTTATTGTTGCAGGAACTTCCCATTGCTCAGAACCACATCGCAGCATCCAAGGCCATCCTGTGTTCTGAAATCTTATTCGTACATAGAGAGAAAGGCTGATCCACCAGAGCAGAGATCTAAGCAGCAGGCACCCAATAGAAAAGTATGAACGAGCTATTAAAAAAAGTTTTGTGACATTTATGAAGTCCACACAGACTCTGGTGGCTGCGCAGGGACTCTTCACACAGGGGTTTGCACAGCAGGTTGATCGTGGGCACAGTTCTTCTCCTACAGTGTTAAAGGCAAATAATTTAACCTGATATATTAACCAGTAATTCTATTTTACCATCGCCGCGCTGAAGGATAAATGGAGCCTTGTTCCCATTCCTGGAGGACAGAATTTAGACAGACACAAATAAACACATCTCTCCCTTACCCTCCATAATGTTATTACAGGATAGAAGTAAAGATGAAGTAAAGGACAAACGAACACTTAAAAATGGAACCTGTCAACATTGTACCTGTTGCTAATGAAGTCTTGTCTTCCACCCTCTGCCATTCCCCTTGAAGAGCTGACCAAAATGGGGGGTTGGGGCAGTGAGGATGCTAACCTTAGTAAAATATGATTACATCTAGAAACTTTGACCTCTGTACAAAGTGGTCTAAACGATTTTTTGCAGAATATAAGGCTGCATATTTTTCCCAAGTCTGCCCCAATTCTCACCCTCAGCCTTTCTCCAGTTTGTTGCATTTTGTTAGACCGATTCCAGGACTTTACCCTGACTGAGAGGGGAAAGAAAGAAAGCTAGATTTATTGGCTGTCGGGTGGGATTTATATTCAAATTGCTCTTTCGACCTGCGGTACCCACACAATTCCCATTGCAGTCATGTACAGACTTTAATGCCTTTCTGGTACAACACCCATGTGTGCTGGGTGACAAACCCTTTCCCTGCAACATGAGACCAGAAGCACAGCATCTGGTTTTCTTCCAAATCATCCCAAGAACTTCTGGAGCCAAAGGGCCATTTTCACATGCAGCTCCGAGGCCCGCATTTCAATTAAACTGACCTTGACTAATTAAGGGCTCTTTCTTCTTTCTCCCCCTGCCCAAAGGCATGCAAACACCCTGAGAGGAACTGGAGTGGAGTTAAGGGATCGGCAGCACCTTGGGCATGTCCAAAAGGACCTTGGAGGTGGCCAACTCTGTGGCTACCTCCTGCCTCTGCCGGCCTGCATCCCTCCACCTTCCCCATCCGAGCAGTTCTCCATGCAAACTGTAGGGAAGAGGAAGAGCATGCACAATTCCCATCTCTGACCTCTTCACAGGGAAGGGGGAGATGCAGATTTAGTGCCTTCCTCAGACTGAGCTATGTCTTCTGCCTCCTCTGCCCAAACATCTATGCTTTTTGGAGGAAGCTGCTGGGGAAGAGAGGGATCGTAGCTCAGTCATCTGGCTCAGGCTGGGCTACCATACAGTCAAAAACTCAAGATACTTAGAGAAGGGAGAAGGAAAAGTCTCTATGTTGTGAGAGTGTGGCTCCCTACCTTACTTGTTGGGAGTGAGAGCTCACAAGAAAAGGTTCACATTCTATTTCTAAATGGGGTAACAAGTATTTTACAAAATGGCCATGGCATAAACCAAAGCAACAATCCCTAGAGCAGGAATTACAGCCTGGGAACTCTCCTCTCCCAGCATCACCTCGCAGACCGTCCTTCACCTCCCTCCCTACAGGCGGTCGCGCTCCCATCCACAAAGGACCGAGTGCCCTGCAGCTGGGGCTGTCTGCGCGCTAAGGCACTCGCCGGCACAGAAAACCTCTCCAGGCTCCACATGCTTCCAAGAACAAAAGTTCCTCGCTGTACATTTGTGCAAATAAAAAAATATTTGCGTGGACACGGCTGGATTGAATCCTGAGTTGGAACTGGCAACCGTTTGCAGATACTTTATTTACATTGCTCAGCTGAGTGTAACCGTGACTCACAGAGCACTGCAACACAGCTCGGCAACGCCAGCAAACACCGGGAATTCACATCTCCTTTGACTCTTTGACTTAAGAGTGTTATATTTACACAATGACTTATATACGGCTGACGTATCTAACAGCAGTAGTAATAATAATGATGACGAACCTGATGTCTTCATTTGATATAACTCTATCTATTCAAATACGCCCATGTACTTAACAGATCTTTTTCCATACAGGAATCACTTCCACTACTATATAGACAACTATTAGAGATATCAAAGATAAATGTACAGATAAGGGAAAGGCACAATTTTCAGGCAGAAATATAGTATTTTTCAATAATGACAGCTGGCCAGGCCATTTTTCCTGGGGCGGGGGGGGGAGGAGGAAATAACTGAAATGGCTTTTTGTAAGTCTCCACTTTCCCTCTCCTCTAGGGGGACAACCCATTTACTCTCAGTTTTACAGAAATGGAAATGACTAAACTATGTTCCTTACTAATGTCCATCAGAAGCCCTTCTGAACATAATTTTGAATATCAAATTGCCCGAGGAGCATTGCTTTTTTAATCTCCAATATCTTTGAGAATACCTGTCATTCCAGAGAGATATTAGGCCTTTGTAGAAATGGGTGATCCTTCCTTAGCTCTGTTTGCTGAGAAATTTAAAAAAAAACCTAAATCCAAGCATCTTCATAAATCATGATTTGTCTAAATGCTGATTGCTTCAACAGCCCATTGAAGGCAGCCCCCCAGGAGGAGATCCGATGATGTGACGCTGGGTGACTGTAGGAGATCCCAGCTTTCTGGTGTCCACCTCCCCACCTTCTGACTCCAGGAGCAGCGACAATGATCTGCCGAAACAAGACTGGATTTTGAAGTGTTGTGCCTGGTTTGATCTTAAAGTAGGGATGCGCTACTGGGGTAGTATCAGTCACATCCTCCTCAGGGAGAGAAAACAGACCCAAAGAGGACACGTGCAAGAAAGACTGGGTGAATCTGGTTCACATTTTCTGTGTTACCATTCCTTGAAGGCCCTTGAAGGCCCAAGACTCAAGATAATTCTCATCTTAGGATGGCCTGTACCATACCACTGAGGAAAACTGTCCAGGAGTTTCCCTGTCCTTGCTGCTAGCATGAGCAAAACCTGCAAACTCATGCTGAGTCCCTGACATCTGAGCAGGATTTCCAGTGGCCCATCCAGGAGACGGCACAGCTCCCGGAAGAAAGAAATGACGAGATTAACAGAAGACCAGCAATGTCTCTATTGGACAGTGTCGAGCCACGGCAGCAGACAAACATGAGATCCAGAGATTCCATACATGCCTGAGGGAGACGCATTTGGGTTTGGAGAAGAAAAGATCTGCATTTCAGCTGCTAGAAGACATCTGTCCATCCCCCTCAGTGGGAGATCTTGTTCCAGACAACCAGTGGGATATCTTGTCCCAGACAACCAGCCCTGCCAACCCCTGGCATCTTCTCCCACTTAACTGCCCAACCTGGGGCATTAGAAGGAGCGGCTCTGCTCCCTGGCCAGAGAAAAGCAGCAGTAGCAGCTCTGTGAGAGCAACAGGAGCCTCAAAAAAATGATGGGCCCATTTCTCTTTGTGGAAATTTGGACAATGACTAAGAATAATAGCAGCTATCAGCTGGTAAGCACAAGCAGGTGGACTAATGACTTGTCCTAGCAAAATTCCAACGCTTTTTTATTGATGGACCAAATGCAGCGCTGGCATTTGCTTCCACTCAAGGGTCAGATCTGCTTTCTCGTGTCCAGCATTCAAACCACCACCACAAGCTGTGTTTTCAAGTAAACTGAAAAGTGACCTCAGTTACTGCTGCGTGGCAGGAACATATTTCTGGTAGCTGCAGCTGCCTGGTGTGGTTCCTCACCTAACATATTGATTAGAGATTAACTGCTGCTTCTAACGTTGCTTGGGACCAGCCTGGCTTCTCCGTTACATCCCCCAAAAGGCATGAATAGGCCACTGGGGGTTTGGCCCCTGTTTTGGTAAGGCTGAGTGCCGATGTTCAGATTTCTGCTACTCCCTCCACTGTAAGGGAGCAACTTTGTGAGTCCTTTCTTCCAGGGGCGGCAATTAAGTCACGGGGAGAGAAACACTTGCAGAATATATACTTTACACGGATGCAGGCTCCCTCGCTGAATCCCTTCCAAGCCGTCTCAAGGGGAGGAGGTATTAGTCTTCCTACTGGGGGGCTGCCAGCCTCCAGCCCCCTCAGCAGAGCCCTGCGGCCGCAGTGTCTCCACCAGAGAGATGCCACAGTGCTCCTGGACCGTCCCCTCCATCTCAGCGCCGCCAGGCTGCGAGCAAATATCCCCCACCCCGATTGCAAATGCTGAGCAGACATCAGGCTGCTACTGCCAAACTCCAGCACACCATTTAGGAACGATGCCCGCCATATCCCGTCCATGCTGCCTGAGCCTGCCCACTCTTTTTATTTCTTTTTTTTTGTAATAGAGAGTGTGAAAATATGCATTATATGGCAAGGTATAATATACATGGGAAGACACTGGAGCATAATGCAAAGAAGTGTTCCCGTATTGATTTGAATTCTCCGAGTCACACAGTGGCTCCTATAAATTCATGTGACCAAGAGAATCTGTATTTCAAAACACATATTAGAAAAAATATAATTGAAGTGGAGAGACCAAGATAAATTTGTGTTATCAGGTGCAGTTACCAAAGCAGTAAATCATTGTCACAGCATAAGCTCTTATCCATATTTCCATATTAACACTAAACTTGTACTCTGTGCTGGCGCTGCTGCACATAAAAGGTGTCAGCACGTCCTAATGCTGTCTGTTGTAGCCAGCGCCTGCCATCATGCATCAAGCGGAGACGGCACCATGCTCCTCGTCCCACTGCCACCGACACTGGCGCTGCTCTGCGGTGCTGGGGGAGCTGCTCTTGTCCCAAGGGACCCTCACCACTCACGCACGAGAAAAACTTCCCAGACAAAGTGGAACGAAAGATGGTGAAACTGGTGACCTTGGCACAGCTGTCTCAGCCTCCCCGGGGGACAAGCGGAGTAGCAGTACGTCTCTTGTTCTCCGCTCAAGTCGCCAAGCAACCCCAAAGACTGGGCACTAACAGAGAAGCTAAGACTGCGAGATGGCTGGACTCCAGGGATAAAACCCGAAGGCGCTCACCCCATGTCCTTAACAGCGTACCTGTCCATGGAAATGTCCTTCTGAGACCTTCAAGATCCCATCTTCCCCCTCCCAGTAATCTGCCACTTTATGGCTTCCCCGCGGTACCTTCCAGAGGATGCTACCCATCATACATCACATATCCATCACAGTACCCATCAGCAAAGCCCCTGCCACTCGGCATGTCCCATCCTGAAGCTCTTCTGCATTGCTCAGGGGGGCTTGCAGGACAATCCGGGCTAGCCACCACTGCCCCCTTTGCATCCCCTACTCAAATGAAGACCAAATTATGGTCACTGGTACTGAGAACGCTCTGGCTTGGTCTGACTGCCTGGGCATATGCCATAAATAAAAATAAACGGAGACAATGTTTGGTTCTACTTGAGCTAATGGTTTGGCCATGAGTGTGCATCTTTACAGGCAAGAGAAAAAACCCTGTAGAAGACTGCTTCAGTAATACTCTCATTTTAGAAGACTTAAAAGACTCGCAAGAAAAGCTGGTTTAGTTACCACCTTGACTGATGCTCATTAGTACAGCAAAGCCAAGCTAAGTCTTCCCTAAAATAAGTTACCAATGAGAAATGTACTGACGGAGTTTGGTCAGTGTTGTCATTTTTGCCTCTCATTTGCTTGCTTTTTTTGGGAGAAGAGAAGAACACAGAGGAGCTCAACAAAGCGAACACTGTAAAAAGAAGTCATTTTGGGCAAACTGTCAACTTTTCATTCAAAACCTCAAATCTTTTTGCTGAAACCACATGCTTTTCCGGTAAAACCTGTTGGTTTGTGACCGATTTTTTTTTTTTTTTTTTTTTGTGTTACTGGGTCGGCACTTTCCTTGCATAATGTACAAGCAAATGACTGCTCTCTGACTGCACTCCCACTGCCTTTGGAGGAAAGGGCTGCAGTTACAGAGACCACGCTTCCCATGCACAGCCTGTCCGCGCTGAAGAGTGGAGAGAAATAGCGAAGCCGCCAGCAGAAAAATCATCATAAAAAATGACAACGGCTTTTCCTACCTCTGCGTGTTGAAAATGTGACTCTGTTGCTGTCTGTGTACCCTGGTAAATCTGAAGTGCTCATCTATTCCTAAAGCAGCCCTGGCCTGAGCAGAGACAACCCCTATGATTAGTTTTATTCCTCCTAAACCCAAAAGAAATTGCAGCGGGGTGATCCCGCTGGATGAGTTCCTTCCATTACCTTCAGCCACCTCCATAAATTACCTGCCTGCTCCAAGCTTATCACTCAGGCTGCCCCTGAAGAAGCAGCCAGAGAAAAGCATCCCCAGATGACAATTCCCATCTATCTGGGCGGCGGGGCTGGCACAGGTCTCCAGCCAGGTGCTGCGCGGGCACCTGCTCTGCAGCAGTATGGGAGGCTTTTAATCACCAATACGAGCAGGAGGGTTTGAGCCTGGCACGATTTTAATGTGATTTTTCGTACTGAAAGTGGACTATTCACCTGGGGTGGTGCGGGGAGTCCTCTGGAGAAACCACAACTCCCTTTTAAGCAAAGCCGCTGTGGCAGGGGACAGGATACATGGAGAACATCTCTTTTATTTTCCGGCAGACAGCAGAAACCCATCGTGAAAACTTCTTGCATCAGAACAAACACATGCTAGGGGCTTATTTATTTTTGATGGGTTGGACGTAGTCCAGAAGCTCCATCTGTTTACCTACACCTCCCCACACTGGATCCAACCCACCCGTTGCCCCCTTCCCTTCCCTTGGACTCTCTTAAAATTTATTCCCCTATTTCCTGCCTGAGCAGAAAAAGCAAAAGAGAAACTTGCTGATTGATTTCAGTCTCAGAAAGTCCCTGTCATCTTGTTTGATGACTTCATTGCAAAAATGAAATAGGCAAGGGAGAAGCAATGTTTTCAAAACAATTTGGAGCAAGAGGAGGAAGGTAGTAGGAGGGGAGCCATGGGAAGTTGATGGCCTTTATTCTTCAATTCCCATGTTGCGTCTGGCTTGCTGCAGGCTATAGAGAGAAAGCAAAATTGTTATGATTCTTATTAGCTTTTATTTTATAAAGCCTGAACTACACTCTGTAGGGGTTTCAAACTGGAGCTGCAAATCATACGCACGCCTGCTTGCCTGCATGGCCACCTTATCTGTACGTTAATGTACTACCTGTCTGCAGGGAAGAGAACTTCTGTCTTTTTGCCAGTCACAAGCAAGGTGGCTAGTTAGGCGGCGGAATCTGTCTTGCTGCAACACAGTCCTTTATTTCTATGCTACAGAAATACATCTGACACACATCAGGAATGACTGCTGTATATCTCTCACCAACCTCGGAGAACAAAGAGAGCGTTCCCAGCTCGGTTCCCCGCAATAACAGCCAAGCTGGGATAAACCACAGCACGAGGATGAGGGCTGGAAAGGAGCCCACGCGCGGCGGCTGCTGCTCCCGCATCCCGTGGCCATCTCAGCTGGTCCTCCACAGCCCTTTCCACACTAATGGTGATGCCACCAACACCCCCCAAACCCGGCTCAGCTGGGGGTTGATGTACAGCAGCTTTTCTTTCCTCCCAGAGGAGGTTTAAGAAAAGCAGGGTGTCAACAAAAGGGTCAGCTACAGCACCTGGAAGATTTCCCTGTTTGCACTGGCAATGTCCGCGCTGAGCCTTTTACTAAGCATTTGACTTTATAGCTGCTCCACGCGCCCAGCACGTGAGCTTCAATTCTCCAAATGCTCTCTCACAACTAAGCTATTTGGGGGATGAATAATAAAACTAACTGACTACATTATTTATTATTTGGGCTGCAGCATGCTGGGAGGCAGCAAATAACACGGAGCACCGGGCTGTAAGGAGATGTGTGCTCCTGAGAGAAACCCTGGCTCCAGTGAATTTGCAGGCGAACCAGACAACAGAGAAATGAGGTAGGAGAGGGGAAAAAAGGCCAAAAAAGAGGTGTCTTTTGTGCGGCACTAATCTCCAAGCTGGCAGCAATGGTTTTCTCAAGGCAAGTGAATGGGACAAAGGAATAGAGAACAGATTTGCAGTGCCCAGTAGCTTCTCCCCTCTCTGAAGAGCCGGCCCCAGAAGTGTGACTCTTGTAACACAACAGGCACTACATGAGGAAAGGACACAGCCTTAGAACAGCACTCGGACCAGTGTTTTACCTCCCGACATGGGCAGGATCCCACTTAAACCAATGATTACTGCTTCTGAAAATCTCCTCTTTCTCCCCTCCAGGTTATTCCAGAGAACCAGCATGGAGCCCAGATTCCTGCACCGCACTTGCACATAACACACAAATAGGAAAATAGTCCTTATCCACATCAAAGCAGGCAGGAGCTCAACAGGACCCAGAAATATTCCAACACTCTGCTTCCTCTCTAGAAAAGAAAAAAAAAGGCTCAGGAAGACACATTTCTTAATAACCACTACTGCACAGAAGATTTAAGGAAGATTATGCTAATTGCTAGCACAAGCATAATGCTCGTTTCTCCTACTGCGTTTGTCCCAGCAAATTTCAATACACTCCCAGACACATTCCTGGCCACCGTCTTCACCTGCTCTCCTGCTTATTTGGGAAGGATGCTGGCAAAGGAGGTAAATTATTTCTTAGAGCAGAATGCTTGGATTTTGTTGATTAACAGGATCCCAAGAAAACAGCATGGCTTTTACACCTTGTATGAATGATAAAAGAGCAGAATTTCTTTCAGGGAAGGAAATACGGCAGGATTTCTCCTAACAATGCCCATTCTCTAGGCTCACGAGAATGGCTCACGGGAGCCTGACAAAAAGGAGATGTTTTGGGGGTTGTAAGAGAAAGTAAAGCACAGAGAATCAACAACACCACATTTCTATGCAATAGCAGTCGATGAGGCATCGATCCATGGGCTGGTGTTTATGAATGGTACCAAAGGCCAGCTCTGCCCAGCTGGGTGACAGGAGAGGGAACACGCGCTGTGCCTACTTCGGGCAAAGAAAGAGGGAGATCGGTCCTTTTGCTAAGGGCTCTGATTTGCACGAGAGTTATGAAATTACACTGCTTGGTTGAAGGAAAGCCTGTGGAATCCATGAGTTAGGAAGGCATGTCCCAAGACAGGGTAAGGAGCAGGAAGCAATCAGGACAAATGATGTGTGCTTAACCAGGGACGGCGAAGGCTGTTTGGTCTCTGTTCAGAGGGACCCTCTGTTCAGAGGGGCCTGGACAAGCTGGAGAGGTGGGACCATCCGAACCTCTGGAAGCTCAACCAGGCCAAGTGCAAGGTCCTGCATGTGGGTGAGCACAATCCCAAGGTGGAGAATGGACTGAGAGCAGCCCTGAGAAGGACTTGGGGGCGTTAGTGGATGAGAAGCTCAACATGAGCCAGCAATGTGCGCTGGCAGTCCAGAAACCCCCCGCACCCTGGGCTGCATCCCCAGCAGCGTGGGCAGCAGGGCAAGGGGGGGATTCTGCCCCTCTGCTCCACTCTGAGGAAACCCCTCTGCAGTGCTGCCTCCAGCTCTGGGGCACCAACAGCAGAAGGACACGGAGCTGTTGGAGCGGGGCCAGAGGAGGCCCCGGAGATGCTGGGAGGGCTGGAGCCCCTCTGCTGTGAGGACACGCTGAGAGAGCTGGCGGGGTTCAGCCTGGAGAAGAGAAGGCTCCGGGGAGACCTTCCAGCCCCTTCCAGTCCCTAAAGGGGCTCCAGGAGAGCTGGGGAGGGACTCTGGATAAGGGAGGGGAGCCATGGGACGAAGGGGAATGGTTTTAAACTGGAAGAGGGGAGATGTAGATGAGATCTCAGGAAGCAATTCTTTGCTGTGAGGGTGGTGAGCCCCTGGCCCAGGTTGCCCAGAGAAGCTGTGGCTGACCCATCCCTGGAGGTGTTCAAGGCCAGGTTGGACGGGGCTTGGAGCAACCTGGTCTGGTGGGAGGTGTCCCTGCCCAGAGCAGGGGGTGGCACTGGATGGCCTTTAAGTTCCCTTCCAACCCAAACCATTCTGTGATTCTATGAATCCCATGTCCCAGAGCTGCTGGTTTAGGTGGGAGAGTGGCTTTCAGGCAGTTTCTGGGTTTCTTTGGAGTCAGAGTGCCGAGCATCCCGGCTGTTACCTGCAGGTGCCAGGCACATAATTTACTGTACCGGGAACGTCAGTCCCAACACGAGCACTGAGATTCGCCCCAGCAGCAGGCAGTGAGCTTGGGCTGTGGTGAGCCGGAGCATCATGAGCACACACGTCTGAGTCCTGTTGCCAGCCTGGCTGCTGGACAAAAGCTAACCAGTGTAAACCAGCAGATTTGCAGAGGCGGCATTAGTGCGAGGAGAGGTCTGGTTACAATGTATTCATGTCAGATGCCCAGATACAGGGAAATGCATCATTAACCAAGTATGAAATACCAACACCAGACTCTGCTCTTTCAGGGTATTATCCGCTGCTGTCACAATGGGACCAGTACTCACATCTTAGCGGAACCTGCCTGCCTTATTGCTGATCTGTCCACCAAGCATCAACAAAACAACAAAAATCACTCCGTTTAATCCTCCAACTCCATTTTTTGCTCATACATGCAGGGAACACAAAATCAGGCTTCAGCAGATTGATGCTAACATTTCAGTTTCAACAGCTTTGCGAGGTTCAAAGCTGCTTCACACTGAGCTCAGACGACTTCTCTTTCTGCTCAGGATTCCCAGCTCAGAGTGTGAGCCGACACTACCAAGTCTCCTCTTCTTTATTAATTAAATAATGGCTAAACCTCCATATGCCATCAACGCATCACCCGTTAAGTCCTCCGTGATTAGCAGGAGGCTAATCAGGAGGAAACTCTGGGAATAATGCACACATACCTAGTGCAGACAGCCGCAGCGAGGGTTTTGCAAGCCATTTCTTTCCCGAGCACGAGATCCATTCCCTTTTTCATTACCTGGCCCTGCGTACAGATGTTCAGCTCCGCAGCCGCAAGCAGGCACCCATCCCTGTCTCCAGCCTGCGCCCAGGCGCTGCTGGCTGGAAAAGGCCACAGGCAGGTGTTTACAAGCACAATACTACACACTCATAACAGGAGAACAGATTGAGAGTCCTGGGAGGATTGCAGAGGATAAAAACGTACAGGAGAGAAACTGGTCCAGAAAATGGGTAGACAAAAAGGAAGGGTGAGCTCCCGATGCCAGTGCAGTCAGGGGGAACGCTGCCACCCAAGGACGTGAGGTCCAGCAGCGAGGGCCACATCCAGCCACGTTATCCATATGGCCTCGTGTCCTCATCAGGTACAGCTCTAGGAACGTGCTGGAGTATTTTTAATCTACAGAATTGGATTTAAGCAACCAGACGCACCGAGGTAAAAAAAGATCTAACAAACCTTCCTATGAACGGAAGTCAGAAAGCAGATCTGACCCATGAGTGGGAGCAAATGCCAGCGCTGGATTTGGTCCGTAAATAAAAAAGAAGTCCCCAGGGAAAGGCCAATTTACTCTTATTCCAAAAAGCTTATGGGTAATAACGGAGGTCAGGTGTGTAGTTACTTATTCGGACAATATCTTCGTACAGCACACTGGAACAAAGTGGACAGCTGGAATTGTGTTGAAGCGACATATTTATTTGCCATAATTTAATGTCAGCTTCAAAGAGATCGGGTTTTTCATGGCACTTCATATTCTGGCAGGAGAGCGGGACCGATGAGGTCTGATGCAAAGGCAATGAAAAATGTGAGAGATCTCCATAAAGCGAAGCAGTCAGCTTTAAGGTTCAGCTGGATGAACTCCTGCCAAGGATTTATGTTGTGGAATGCAGAGCTATGGTCGCTTCCGAAATCATTACTGAAGCCACACAGAAAAGGGGAATGGACTGCAGCCGGCGCGAGGGCAGGGCAAGATTCAAACAGGTTCATCTTTCACCGCTCGCCCTGGCCTGCTTCATCTGGACACATCCGTATTCAAAAGACGCTCAGGAGAAGAAGTGCCATTGCCTTTCAATGAGACTTTGCTCTCCTATTATTTACATGCCTTAGAGAAACCCCTCTCTGGGCCTCCAGATTGCAAAAGCTATTCACAAGACAGGGAGAAAATGGCTTTTTTGACCCGAAAATCAGCAGGTGAGGTCCTGTCCTATACCAGCCCCATATTCCTCACAGGCATAAAAAAGCTACAGCCATGCAAAAGGACCTGCCCAGGTGCGGTTCGGGGAGGGAAGTGCCACCTCCCTCCCGCTCACCCCTCTCCTGTCCCCCTTGCTCCTGTCCCCCCTCACCATGGGGAGGACATCTCTCGGGACCGGCTTCTCATGCAACGCGTTTGGCATTTCATCACTTTCAAACCAGCGAACTGGGGGAAAGTAAAAAAAAAACAAACCAAAACCCACATCTTATTTTTATCAGAAAAATGCAAATTCACAGCATTACCTAATCCATGCTGTTTTGTGGAACTGCATTTTATAGGTAGCCTGCAAAACGAAAGCTTTCCTTCGTGAGGACAGCTAAAGCTAATGAGCTCATCCTTCCCATTTTCAACTAAACAGATCTAACCACGCATTGAAATGAGGTGATAAATTGGGCAAACTCAGTTTGGGGTTAATAAATATATTTTATCAGACCACCACACTTTATTGATGTGCAGATCTGTAAATAATGATGGAAAGGTATCCTGAAAGCCCTGTTACATAGCCACAAGTTTATATGAATGTTCCAGAATGCTTAGGTTCAGCAAGCAAAAAAAATAGCACGTCCTTGCTTGGGAAGTTGGTTATTAAATGTTACCTGTAAACAGGTCCACGCTGAGCCTCTAATGAACAAAACACCACACGCAGAGACACAGGAAGTAAAAACTGCTTTTTTTTTTGGTGAAACAACAGAAAACATCCCCAGAGAGCATCCTGCCCCGGCATCTCTTTGTCTGAGCTTCACGCATGGCATGGGGGACAAATCTACGTCAAGGAGGCAATAACCCCGCTCCTCCAGCTTTGGGGCATGCAGAGATGTCACTTTGGTTTGCTGGGTTTAGGATCGCACCCTGACCCCAAGCTGATGGGGGGGTTCTGGTTGCCCCATGGCCAAAACAGGGAAGGTGCCGGTATACCAGCCATCCTGGAGATGCTTCTAATTAAAGCCAAAAACTGGATGCGGTTGAAATGCTGAAGGGAAGGGATGCCATCCAGAGGGACCTGGACGGGCTGGAGAGGTGGGCACATGCAAACCTCTGGAAGTTCAATCAGGCCAAGTGCAGGGTCCTGCATCTGGGTGAGGGCAATGCCAGGCACAAACCCAGGCTGGGCAGAGAATGGACTGAGAGCAGCCTTGAGGAGAAGGACTTGGGGATGTTGGTGGATGAGAAGCTCAACATGAGCCAGCAATGTGCGCTGGCAGTCCAGAAACCCCCCGCACCCTGGGCTGCATCCCCAGCAGCGTGGGCAGCAGGGCAAGGGGGGGATTCTGNTTAAACTGGAAGAGGGGAGATGTAGATGAGATCTGAGGAAGCAACTCTTTGCTGTGAGGGTGGTGGGACGCTGGCCCAGGTTGCCCAGAGAAGCTGGGGCTGCCCCATCCCTGGAGGTGTTCAAGGCCAGGTTGGACGGGGCTTGGAGCAACCTGGTCTGGTGGGAGGTGTCCCTGCCCAGAGCAGGGGGTGGCACTGGATGGCCTTTAAGTTCCCTTCCAACTCAAATCATTCTGTGATTCTATCATGCTTTTTTGGCAGAGATTGCCAGTTCACCAAAATTTAAATATTCTAGCCAGACAATATTGGTATGCTGTGACACTTCATGAGGGAGATGGGAATTTGCCAGAAACAGGCAGCTCTTACTTCTGCCTAAAACTTTCTTTTTATCTCACATTCAATTATCAGCCACGTAACGTATTTTTAGAAGCTCGCTTTAGAAGAGCGCTGTCACTTTTGTTCCAGCCTGACTTTAAACAGTGTTTTTATGGGAAGATTTGGAATAGTTTGTTCCTGTTCCTGTCCCAAAGCTGGGGAAGAGGAGCAAGCGGAGGTTTGACAAGTATCTATAGACCCAAAAAAAAGAAATCCAGGCTGAGCCTGGTTCAAGGGATTTGAATCTGATGCAGAGGCTTGCACAGATGATGGAGAGAGGGAGAAAATGAGGCAGCAGTGGAAGATGGTGTTGACAGGGACATTTTTAACAGGATATCAGTGTTCAGGACTGAGAGACCTTCCCGCCACAGCGGCAGAAGGATGCAGCGGTTTGGAGGAATTCTGCCAGAAAGATGCGGCCCTGACCTTGCTTTCAGAGAGCAACGTCCCTCCAGCACCCTGCCCCTTCCCTACAGCTCTTCCCCTCGGGTCTTGCCTGGGAGGGCTCGTGTTGCAGGAGCTGTATGGCACAAACCCTTTCGGGAGAAGCAGAGAAAGTCATTAACGTCTCTTGTCTTCATCTTCCCTTCACAATGCGCCTTTTATTCCACTGGAAATATAAGACACTCCGGTTAATGCTCGGGATTAGACTGTAAAGAAAGAAAACAAAAGGGAAGCGGTTACCTGAGTTAGGAGTGGTTTGAGCTGCAGTTGTAGTGCATCCCTGCTTCTTGCCAGGTGTTTTGTTGAGTTCGAGTAAAACATCAAAGTCCATTATCTTCCACGCTTTCTCTTTTCTTCTCCCCCTTGCCCTCCAGCTCCTCAATTCACCGCACAGTACAAAATTAATTTGGTTTATTCCAGTACACGCGATAGCCGCCTATCTTCCTGACTCCCTGTCTGTAAGGAAACAAATTTCCTCCTTAAGCACTTTCCACTTGACCTGCTCTTTTCTCCACCGAGAAAATTGAGGTCAGGGAGCTGCTGTTGCGCAGTGGCAGCCGTTTCCCGAGTGCCCCGGGTGCAACTGCGAGTGCCGCAGCCAACACGGGCTCGGGGTCCCTGCACCGCTGCCACCAGCAGCTCTGCGTCCCCTGGCTGGGGCTCGTGCCTGCTCCCACGAGACACGGACAGATTTAGGAATGCAAGGGCTGCATTTCCCACTTGGTCCAATTATTTTTCAGGTCCCTCCTATGCTGTTGGAGAGATTGTATCTGGTGAGCCCGATAAATAAAAATAGAGAGCTGTGGTAGGGGGTAGAGCTACTAGAAGGTGTCAGGGCGTCGGGAGCAGAGTTATTGACTCCAGCCATCCCATTAATGTGCAGATAGTGGACTACACTGAGCTGAAAATGTAAGGAAAGAGAGACTTGCCTCTACGTTTTTTTCCTCCTTTTGTGTTTCTGCATAGAAATATTAGCGCAGACCCTCAAGCCCCCACACACCCTCCCTGCCTTCCAGCCCCATGGGCATGGCATGGGACGAGTCCTGAGCTTCCCCACCTGCTGGATCAGTGCTGCCAGGAATTTGGTATTGACCTACATCCCAGGGTTGTTCTTCAGATATTTGCTGTGAGCTGAGTGGGACAGAAGCAGAGCAGAACCTCTGAGCGCATCCCCAGGCCAGCATCACCACAGGGGCTCCGACACGGGGACACGTGCTACGGTCTGGATGCCTGGATGCCCTCCAAACTGTCACAAGGGCCTCAAGACTCCCAGCACAAGTGACAGCAGCCATCACCCTCCCGAGATGCTTGAAGGAGGCTGCTGGAATGACATCCTCACCTCCTCCCTGCCTCCCTCCCTCCCAGTGCTGCCCAGTGGGGCGAGGAATGGAGGGGAAAGGAGCCCTGTGCTCTCTCCAAAGACACGGCTCTGACAGGCGTCTCTCTGCAGCTCACCACACAACCGACTGACAGCAGCTCCCTCGGCTCCAGTCTCAAACGGTCTCCTCCATCGGGGAGCAGCCCTGTGCAGCAAAATGTCCCCTTGAGCTCCTGCAGGTTCCCTCTTGGAGGCCGGGGCAGGAATTTCTCCCTGCCAGAGCAGCCCTCCTCCTCCTTCGCTCGCTGCTTCCAGGGCAGGTTGAACGTAGGTGTGGGGAAGCTGTGGGTCCAGGCCAGGTCTAAGGGCTGATGGGACAGGGGACTGCAGCTCCGGGCCATGAGAAGGAAGGTGACCCACCAGCGGGTGGGAGGGACCCACGTTGTGTGTGAAACCTGCCCTGCTTGCAGCTATTCCATTCCTGCGACGGGTGGGGATGAAGAGAAACCCAATTTAAATGCACAGACACGGAAAGACTCTTTGAGTCTTCAGTCTCAGGGGGAAGAGTTTGGCCTTGGAAAGAAACGGATCCCAGTCTTGCATTTTCTTTACCCAGCTCCATCAGATTCACCAGGTTCATTCAACATCCCACAGGCACCGGCCCCTGGAGAGGCAGCTGGGCTGGACGGGCCCAACAGGCAGAGCCAAGAGCTTATCTAGCAATTGTTGCTTCAGGAGCTTGTTAATCTGGATATGCAAATTCCTCCAGCACCGGCAGAGATGATGTATTAGTGCCAGCTGTGTACCTCTAATGACTGCTGGTCTATTAGATGCATCTTCCTTCAGCACTCCTATTACTCTTTGATTATGATCTATTTATTTCATGGTAGTGCTTGGAGAACCAAAACAAGACCAAAGCCCTGCTGGGAGGCATCGTGCAAACCCACTGCAGGGCAGGTCCACCCCAAGAGAGCTCCCTTTGGAAACGGGCAGGACACCACCGCGGCTGGGGAACGGCCAATATGTCATGGGCACAGCAGCCCCTTCCCAGCCAGCCCTTCCCAGCCACCACTTCTGGATGGATACGTAGGGGGGAGTAAACTGGAGCATGGTAATTTCAGCATAAGAGAATCATAAAATCAAAGAATGGTTTGGGTTGGAAGGGAACTTAAAGACCACCCAGTGCCACCCCCTGCCACGGGCAGGGACACCTCCCACCAGACCAGGTTGCTCCAAGCCCCGTCCAACCTGGCCTTGAACACCTCCAGGGATGGGGCAGCCCCAGCTTCTCTGGGCAACCTGGGCCAGCGTCCCACCACCCTCACAGCAAAGAGTTGCTTCCTCAGATCTCATCTACATCTCTCCTTTTTTGGTTTAAAACCATTTCCCCTCGTCCCATGGCTCCCCTCCCTGACCCAGCTCTCCTGGAGCCCCTTTAGGGACTGGAAGGGGCTGGAAGGTCTCCCCGGAGCCTTCTCTTCTCCAGGCTGAACCCCCCCAGCTCTCTCAGCGTGTCCTCACAGCAGAGGGGCTCCAGCCCTCCCAGCATCTCCGGGGCCCTAAAATATGTAAAAAAAATGCGTATAGCCAAGGAGACATCAGTTAGAAACAACCTGAAGGCATCAGACTTATTGTCTAGTCCGCAGATGACACTGTCCATTTTACCTTATACATATTCAAATAAGCAGTTGGACTTCTGAAGTACCAGGTAAGTGTATTTTTCCCTAATTCCCGTATTTGGTTATTGATTTCCAGGGAAACCTTCCTGCCTTGCTAGTACCTGGAGTAAGATGAAGCGAATAATTTACAAGAAACTATTTACGTGACAAATTCAGTCTTTCTCTCTGCTCCTGGCATGAGCATGAACTAA
Source organism: Stercorarius parasiticus (assembly GCA_013396915.1). Lineage (NCBI taxonomy): Eukaryota > Metazoa > Chordata > Aves > Charadriiformes > Stercorariidae > Stercorarius > Stercorarius parasiticus. The sequence goes on from VWZL01001673.1 coordinate 228,514, forward strand.
TTGTGGTTTCTTTCTGCTGAAAACCATTCACCACACTGGCTGGTGACTCTGAGCATTTCTTTTTCATTTCTTTTTCACTGTGTGAGCTGATTTTGGGAAGATACCTGATGTCGATACTGGATATTTACAGCCAGGTGATTGTCATGGGCACAGCACATGTGTCAGCATTCCAGTGGCCCTGGAGTGCTGGAACAAGGGTGCTGTATACTCACCTGGGAAGGGCTGTGCTGAACGAGGGAGTCCCAGCATCAGCAGCCTCTGTCTTGGTGGGAACCCCCTTGGGGACATGTCTCCCTGCGATGTGCTGATCAGGGAGCAGCGTTGCAAGAGAAAGGTGATTGTGAGTTGTTCGTATGGCCTACTGTTCTCTCCTTTCACAGAAAAACAAATCCATCTAGAACTTGCAACCAGACAAGCATCTGAGAACACATGCCAAATAGTTCCTGTCTTAACTATAAAGAATTTGCTCAGGCCATCACATTAAAAGCCTCCCAAATCACACAAAAAGGCCATCATGCCAAAGGCTAATAAAGATCGCTAAGTAGCAATTATATTATAATTACCTATCATCTCATTTTCAAAAGCACAAGCAGTTAAAAGCCAGCAAATGAAACGATACCAGGCTTCTTACGCTTCCCAAATAATGAACAAACACATTGCCCGTGGCAAGCTCAGAGGAACTTATCTTTCATTACGATAAAAGAGTCTTAACCTTGACCAACACACTGCTGTTCAGCTGGTCTCCTTCTCTTCATGTCCAAAACTCAAATATTTTCTTTTCAAGCTCTTTGATTAACACAAAACGTTACAAACTAAAATATTTCTTATTCCATAGATGCACACAAGATTTTTTTTGTATTTTTTCAGATCCCTCTTTCTTACACAACTTAGAGCAGAAAATGTCTGGCATAAATTCATGATTGCATTATTAATGTAGAAAGGCGAACATCTGAAGTTAATATATTCCACTAATGGGTGCTATATAATATATTAAGTCAGGTTAAGCATGCTACATAATAAATATCTGTGGTGTGAGCTATTTTGAGACTACTGATTTAAGCATAATGGTTATTTTGGTCAATGGTTATAGACTTTTAATAGAATACCCATCTGAGAGCTGTCTGAAGGTGCAGAAAGTCTTGGTATTTTGAAGCTGTGTTCTGTACCAAAATGAAACAACCTGTACTAACATTAACGCTTTTTTCAAAACAAGTCCCTTGGCTATTTCTAAAATCTTTGTATTAAAAAAAAAACCCAAACGTCATACTCTAGCATCTGGTCAAAACGACAAGAATTTCTTGGTCTTCATATGATGCAAGTCAAATAGGAGTTGTGAAGGGCAGTGTAGTCTATGGGCTGATCTTGAATATAGAAGGAAAAGTATCAACTGTGCTTTAAGATTTTTTTTCCCTTTTCTCTCTAGATCAACAAAATTGAACATATTTTACAGTGGAGAAAGAGCTGCCTCCTAGTTTCAAAAGGGATGAATAAGCAGATATATTTCAGGGACAGCAGTATTGCCCTGAACACTTTGCGTTGCAGCTTCCATTTTACTCGTCACAAAAGCAGAAGATATTAGCTTAGCTCAAACTAAATGAAAAAATTAATGGGATGCTTAGAGAAACCTGTTCTTCTATGCTATATTCCTTGGTGATTTACTTAAAAAAAAAAAATCACCCCTAAAAAAACCCCAACATTCTAAGGCAGGGTTGAAACCCCTGTGGGCTTTCTGAACAATTGCCGTGTTCTCCTGAACACTGGGTTTTACTCCGTACCAAATTTCCCAGGGTGAGTTTTGAAGTGTAGAGCCCCATAGCCCACAGCAGTCTTGCAGAGCCAAGCAATTAGTGGCGGGAGGATGGATGTGCACAAAAAAGGATCCTCAGGTTCAGCTTTCACAGTTATTACCGACGAACGCCAGGCTCCCGTTCCTCTCCTGCGCAGCAATATTGTGAGTGAGGAGTGAGAGGAGCTCAGGTTTAAGCACTGCTCTCTCCATCCTCCGCTGGCATAAAGTGACACAGCCCCATCGCAGTGACACAACCACAACTGTCTGCAAAGAGAATCTCTGGGAAAAGGTATCAAAGTTTAGGAGTCCTTGTTAAGGAAGTGAAGGCGTGACAGCGGCTGGCCCTGCTGCCGCAGGACCCTTCCTCTGAGTGCCACAGGGCACGCAGCGCACCAAAGGGTTCGGTAGCGGGATGGAGCACTAGACAATACGTGAAAAGGGAAGAGTAATCCAGACCCTTGGCCTTTCCTCCAAGTGACTGACATTAGCCCTTTCCAAATAACATAGATTCATTCTGCAGTAAATCTGGTTTGGAAGCATGTTTCCTTTCTTCCTGTGTGCCATGGTCTTGCTGAGATGCACAGAAGACAATACAACACATGAAGCCCAACAGTAATCTATTTTCCTGGACGCCACTCAGTAGCATGAACAAACCAAGATAAAGCCACTGTAAGTCGTTAAGGTCCCGTGTCCATGAGTAAAAATACACACGAGATGCACATACAGAACTCCCTGCTTCCGGGATTTGGCTATAAGGGTGGCTCTCTCTCATCTAAGTGAGGATGGGACTGGATGCAGCTGGAAGTGCAGGTCTCCCACCACTGAGGACAGAAGTAACTCACACAATGGCTTGAAACAGATGCCTGACTTCTCCTGAAATGAGCTGTGTCTAGTGAACTGAATGCTGCCCTTAGAGCCTAACATATTTCTGGTGATTTGAATACATTTTATGACTTATTTCACAAGCTTTACAGGTGGCTGAGTAACAATTGGTAATTCATATACAAGAGACTTCTCTGTGTTATTTCTGATTAAATTATCCTCAAACAAGCAAATGTATTGTGGCAAGGTCTTGCTGCACATCTACCAAACACCCTACCCTGTCCCGTATGTGGCTGCAATGACAACGCGCCATTGCTCCAAGAGTCCTGCAGGCCCACATTATGGTGCTGTCACCTCTCCTGGAGCAAAGAGGAAAGCTCTTCCCAGCCTGAGAAAACTCTAGAGCTACAGGCTGGTGGGTCCAACCCGTGGGCATGCTGGGCTAGCTGACAAATCATGGTGCTGGCTGCTCAGCCGTGAGGTGCACCAACCAAAAGCTTGGCTGAGTTCCCAGCAGTGTCTGCAGAGGATCATTGGTGGTCACTTCGAATCATTGAATCGCCTGGGTTGGAAGGGACCTTCCAGATCATCGAGTCCAACCATCAACCCAACACTGACCAAACCACCACTAACCCATGTCCCTCCGCACCACGTCTGCCTGGCTTTTAAATACCTCCAGGGATGGCGACTCCATTACTGCCCTGGGCAGCCTGTTCCAATGCTTGACAACCCTTTCAGTGAAGAAATTTTTCCTAATATCCATCCTAAACCTCCCCTGCTGCAACTTGAGGCCATTTCCTCTTGTCCTATGGCCTATGGTCTCCAAGGTATGTCCCTTACCTGGGAGAAGAGACCGACCCCCCCTGGCTACACCCTCCTTTCAGGCAGTTGTAGGGAGCGAGAAGGTCTCCCCTCAGCCTCCTTTTCTCCAGGCTGAACACCCCCAGCTCCCTCAGCCGCTCCTCACAAGACTTGTGCTCCAGACCCCTTACCAGCTCCGTTGCCCTTCTCTGGACATGCTCCAGCACCTCAATGTCCTTGCACAGAGCTTCTATACTTGCTCAAATCACACGTCCCTTCCACGAGATGGCAGAGTATGGAGCCAGCAGCCTGGATGCTGAACACTGAACCTGAGTGCTGTCCCTGGGGTGAGTCCAACATGATGTTCTCTCCAGCTACTGCAAATTGCAATTCAAAAGCCCTCCTGATTTCTGACCATGTGATTGCTGCGATCCCTGGACGCCAGAAGTACTACACTTCTGTCTGTACAGGGCAAGATCTGCTTATTTCTCAAAGATATTTGCAACAGCTGTGACCAATCCAGGTTGGGTCTCATAGGGCAGGGACTGGAGCTGCTGAGAAATGCCTCTAAGCCTGCTCACAGACTTCCAATGTGGTAATTGCTATGATAATCACTGGCAGAATTTGTAAGCATCTGGCTCAGTGGAGGAGAGCTCTCCCAATGGCAGGATGATCACGTGGCTAGTATCTGCTCAAGTGGCTAGTATCTGCTCGAGTAGTATCACTCACTAGAGAAGACTTGAGTTGGATCAGCCTTAGTTTTCATTTTGGATTTGCAACCTGCAAAGTAAACTGGACCTAGTTTGGTGTTGGATTTAGAGCTGACGGAGAAAATCTTCCCAAGCTGCTAGAAAGGACTCTCAGAAACAGTACAAGTAAAAGGAAAAAAAACCCTTAAGATGAAAAGCATAAACTCAAAGGAGGGAAGAAAACCCGTAATCCACAGCCAGCTCTTTGGACCATGATGTTCAAGAGCTCAGAAAGAGCTCAGGCCAACCCTGCTGACCTCAGAAGCTGCAGAAGTGATCCTGGAGTATTTGGGTCTCCTTCTCCGAGATGCCCTGTGAAGGATGTGCTGTCTTGGAGCAAGTCCTGACAGTCCATGATTGCAGACAGAGCACTCCTTCACAGACGAGCTAATCTGTCACAGCGGGGACATGTTTACGAGCCACTGACAGCCCGCTCTGGGAGGTGATTGATACTGATTTGAATTGTTATGCAAATATACTTCTGCTAGTCTCTTTGCTACAAATTCTCCCAGGCTGCGATAGTGGCCATTTTCTCTGGGAATTTTTCTTTTTTTTTTTTTAATAAGGAACAGGTGAGCTGGGCTCTGTGGCCTCAAACGTTCTCAAATAGAGCAAATAATGTGACAAACCCTGAGGATGGATGTTTATCAGTGCCATACAACAGAAACGTCCCTTTTACTTTCTGTTTTCTTGCCTTGCGCATTCCTTTGCAAGTATTTGTCACCCTCTGTTGATAGATACAATTTTCAAAGGTAACAGAGCAAGTTAAAGGACCTAAGTCCCATCTTCAAAGTCAAATCTGGGACTCTTACACACATGGGTTTGTTGCAAAGTGCAACAAAAACAACAAAAAAAACCATCAATCAGAGCCAATACGAATCCCTAAAGACTCATCCTGGGGCAGAGCTGGGAGAAGGGCAATGTAAAGAAAGGGAGAAACTGGGAACAGTTCATGCCTAGAGATAAGCAAGCAGGCTGTCAGGGCTCACATTGTCCTTGTAACTCATGGAAGTATACCTGAACACCACTAAAACGTTATGTTCTGGTGTCCTTGCCAGCCACCTGACCACACAAAGAAATTAAAAATTATTTTTAAAATTTGGGAGATACACCTGCCCCATAGTGCCACTTCTGCCTGCCCAGGATTGCTCTGGAGTAGAGAAACCCACTTTGAACTGGAATGAAGAGTTTTGTTCGTATTGAGGAGGAACTTTTTCATTTAAACCTAACTTTTGAGTTAGAATGGAAAACAAACATTTAGATATCAATTAACAGGCTAGGTTCAGTTTAGACCTACTGCCTAAATATTTAGTTCACTGGAAATTTTTTTTCTGTTGTTTTTTCCCCCCTCCACTTTGTACCCTTTATGCAAACACTTATGCTCAAGCTATCGAGCCTCCTGGTGCCCTGCAGAGATACGGCTGTGGTAAAGGGGCACGGTAGAGCAGAACCGAGACAAACCCCAAACCTAGCACTAACTTGACTTGCTAATTTTATTAAACCAAAAGTGATCCTGAGCTGCAGTTTTGAAGTTCTGCTGAACATGAGGAAAAACAGAGTCAATATCCTTTTAGCTACAGCCAAGGAGAAACTGAAGCAAACAACAGAGCAGTCTTGAGAGCAGCTACGACTGGTGACACCCAAAGGAACCCAAAGTGCTTTCTGATGACTGTGGAATATACTGCTCAGAAGATGACTGTTCTTAAAGCTCATTATTCTTTGGTGAGCCAACACCCTGCATCCTTAGCCAAAGGCCTTCCAAAACCATAGAATCATAGAATGGTTTATCATTCATCTAGTTCCGACCCCCTGCCCTGGGCAGGGACTAGACCAGATTGCTCCAAGCCCCGTCCAACCTGGCCTTGAACACCTCCAGGGATGGGGCAGCCACAGCTTCTCTGGGCGACCTGGGCCAGGGGCTCACCACCCTCACAGTAAAGAATTTCTTCCTGAGATCTCATCTAAATCTCCCCTCTTCCAGTTTAAAAGCATTACCCCTTCTCCTACATGACCTCATCTCACTCTCTTTTGCCCTCATTTGCAAAACCCTCTTATTTCTAGTAATCTCCTCTGGTCTTGACTAAATAAAAACAATAGTATCAGCAGGCAATCTCACAGCTTGTGTCCAAGCTCAAAGAGGGCTTGGACAACCACCTCTCGCATCAATTACCATGTCTCCTTCTGGTCTTTAGATTAGGCTGAGGGCTAACGGATAAAAGAATCACATCAGTGGGATTTCAGAAATGTGGCCTAGAGCTGTGCTTTGTCACCAAGAAAAGGCCTCTGAACAGCAAGGTGGACCTTGGACCACGATGCACGGGAAGCAACTAACTCTCCGTAACTCTCTACTCGAGCTGAAGTCGCAGAGTGCCAATCTGCTGCCCCCGGGGCTCTTGCATCTAGTGGCTCATCTGCCACATCTCTCCCACTGTGCCTGCTAGTTTTCCATCGCTCTTCTCCTCAGCCTCCCGTTGACCTTCACTGTGCTGCGCAAACGCATCCATGTCCTGAGCTGTCTGCAAACGCAACAGCACACCCCTAGATGGGAGGTGTGCGAGCAGGGCGCTAATGAGAACCACCAGGACCCCCTGTACCAGTCCTCTGCCCACAATTCCCATCGATCTGCCGCTACCTCCGCTCTTTAATCAGACACCTTGTAAGGGTGGAAAGGTACATTTACAGCCACCCTCTTTCTCCTCCCAGACAATCAATGGTTATTAAGTGCATCTTTCAGGTGGATAGACAAGGAAAGAGACAGAGATTCACATTGCTCATCAACCCAAAGAAACTTCATTTTCTATTAGGTCTGATAAACAAGCTGGAAAAAAAAATAAAATCAGCTACCCGCTTATACCTGACAGGCATAACCAAGGAGCTCCATCTGCATATGATACGCAGTGGTGGGTTCAGAAGTGCTTACATGTACGTTGCTTCTGGCAGGGAGAGGCAGTGCTTCATTGCTGCTGTGCATCTCTTCCCTGCTGTCCTTCCACCCAGAGACACCCAGATACCTTCCATACCGGAGACACCCTCTGCTTGCAGGGGGAGCACGGAGAGCATTGCCTTGCACAGAAATACTGGGGACACAGGAGCGCTGGCAGCTTCCTGAAGAGCTTTTCACTTTCCCCTTTGTGGTATAAACACCTGGGAGGCTGATCTGCTGTTGAAGGGCTCACAAAAAGCATTCCAGGTTGAAAGGCCAGCGCTGAGACAAAAAAGCCCTGCAGGGAACGAAGTCCCCCTGTACGAACCAACTGTCAATAGCGGATGTTCAGAGGTTCTCATCCTGCCCAGGAGACCAGGGAGCTGATCAGGGGCTGGACATTGGGTGGCTTCTCTCAGAGCCCAGGGACTGATCCTGGGAGTGGACACCTAACAGAGAAGGGTCCCACTACTTCAGGAAACACCTGGGGCGGCAACAGGACCATCCAGTGGTTAAAACCCCTGGCCAGTCAAGGAAGGGAAGACAGCAAAGCCCTTCCTTGCCACAGAAGGGGTGAGATGGGATTTAACTCCAGGCGAAGTGCCCCAATGTTGGGCTGAGCCCAACCAGAAGGCAAGTCAGTAGCCAAGCACAATAACAAGATTGGAGATTATCAGTTTAAAGCTGTCATCAGATAAGTAAAGATGCTGAGCTCGTGAGGAAACATTTTCCTTTCACGTCTGTATCAGGGCTCCCATAGAACAAGTGCAGTTAGACAACTTGGTTCCTGATTCACTACACCCATCCATAGGAGCATGAAACAAATATGAGCATCTTCTTAATAGGAAATTGCAAACGCTCCATTACACGCCCAGTTGTTCATATATTTCTACTGCCTTTTGACTCGTAGGCAAGCCTTCAGCTCTGAAAGAAAATTTTCAGAAATATCAACAATGTCCCTTAATCACTGCAGCAATAAATCATACATTCTAGCATGGGAAGTTCAGTCTGACCAAAAAATGAGATTTTATAAAAACCAGTGAATCATTCACGCCTTCCGTTTCTGTGATACAGAGGAGAGCTACATTAGAGTAATGGAAATTACAAAGAATTTCCAGGATTTGGTGGAGTAAGGGGAGATGCTCCAAATCACTGTTGTCAAAATAAAAAAAAATGCAACAATAAACGCACCTTGGTCAGCTTAGTGCCTGAAAGGAGATCCTCTGTGGGGAAACATGAGTCTCCTCCTCAAAACTCTGCTATAACAAGGCAGGAGAAACGGGCAGCTAATTCTAACAGTGCTAAGTGGCGCAAAAGAAAGGAGTTTGTAGCAAGGGTAGCTATAAAGTCCACTCAGTGGCCTGTCCACATCTGTGACCAGCAAATTCCATCCTTTGCCTCTCCCAACACTGTACATATGGGTTAATTCCCAAGTGCTGGGGTTGCAATCCAGTTATCAGGACAAAAAAAAAAAAAAAANAAGACACTAAACATTGTTAGAAAATTCATCATTTATACTAGTTTCAGTTAGCTGTAATGAAGATGCAAGACCTTTCAGTTCAATTCAATCAGACCCATTCACAAGCCACCTTATGATCCATTAGTTCAATCCCTCCAAATTTGATTGCAGTGTGTTTTGATTCAAATCAATTGTTTTCAGCTCTTCTCCATTGATTTCCATGGACTCACATTATTCTACCGAGACTTCAGTTAAACGTGGGGATTTGAACCACGACAATGTGTCACCATGAGCATCGCGCAGGTGGCATCTGTGGGCTGAGCCATCCCTCCCCAGGACAGGGCAAGAGACGCACGTACCTGATGGGTCCCACCAGACCAAGGAAAGATGATGACCTCGGCTTCAAGGTTTCTTTCAAACCATCTTCCCTACCCCATATCTCTATGGCCATGGCTTCAGGGGCAGTTCAGAGAGCAGGACTGCAGGCAGGCACAGAAGAAGCCTTGTCCCTCAACAATTTGTGATCTCACCAGGCGTCACAAAGAGGGAAAGAGGGAAGAGACACACAGAAGAGTCTTCAGTTATTTATTTAGAGTCACAATGTCTGCAGAAGGAATAACCAGAACTAAAGCAGAACTCTCCTCAGTCCCAGCCTACTGATAAGTCTGGAAATTAGCTGGTCTACTGGAATGCCCATGGCAGGGGGGTTGGAACCAGATGATCTTTAAGGTCTCTTCCAACCCAAACTACTCTGTGATTCTATGATTATTGGTCTAAAAGGTATAAAGAAAATAAGGAGCATCTCTCAGAAGAGGTCTGAAATGGGGACAGCCACTGGTGGGGAGGCAGAAGAACACTGAAGGAAGCTCTAGAAGATGGGCAGTTTGTCTCCTGGTACACCAGGCTCTGCTCCCAGAGCACCTCTGAATGGACAAGCAGCACACAGACTGCTGGCTCATACGGGAGAAGGACCTCATCTCCCCAAAGGAGACCTCTCAAAGGAGACTGGTTCGCTCCTCTCCTGCTGACACTTTCCACAATCTCATCGACAGGGCATATTTCCTTCTGAAAACCTCTCAAGTTGGCTTAACTCATGCAGAACTGACATCTATCCTAGCAGGATGAGGCAGTGCGATTCTCCTTGAGCTTTGTCACAAAATCAGGTCAGCGAAACAAACCCAAAGAGAATCTTTTAGATTCAGTGGAAGGGTTGCTGTCAAAAACCCAGCGCTGCATTTTTACCAGGAAGCAGGTCTGAAATGTAAGCACGGCTTTGTAGAAAGTTTGATGCAAATCCCAGGTTGAGGCAAAAGCAAAGTTAGCTTGCCACCTTCCTCTACAAAGATGAAATGTTGACAACGAAGACATTTGGAATGTCAATGACTTTTCTGAAGCTGAAGCCTGCCGCGTAGATGAAGATCCCTGAGCCAACAAGCGGTATGAAGGCCATTGTACCCTGCAGTTCTAGGAAGAGCATGTCCAGTTAACAGCCCAGTTACCATGTCGGGATTCCCAGTCAGTCCTCCGAACGCAGGCTGCGAGTGCTGCAGAATAGGATCTGTTCTGCTCACAGGCACCTGGGCTTCTGAGAGATGACTCACTATATGTGACTGGGGGAAAGAGAACTAGGAGAGAGGAGGAGAACCTGACTGGTATGTCGCTTAATGGAGTGAGAATGAATTGGACAGCACTCCCGCTAACGTGTCGGGATTATGCTTAGCAGTGTGAATGACCTTGTTGAAGCTAAAAACGAATAAATTCACAGCTATGCATGCAAGACCGTCTCAGATGCTCAACGCAAACCCTCAGCGCTACCGTGCTGCTGCTGCTGCCTCCAATGACGTGGGTGCAATTCTGCCCTGCTCCCTTTTGATTTACAGCCCCAAAGTCGTGGAGGAACAGAGCCCTTTGTGGAGAGTATCGAGAACATTTGGGCAACTGCTTTTCCTTTCTCAACAGAGAACATGCCCCGTTCTACCTCTGCCCTTGTAAGAAAACATCAGCCATAACAGTATGGAGTTACGGGGTTGCATGTGCACTAAATTAAGCTAGGGAGCATGCGGTAATGGGTCTGACTCCTAAATAGCTCATTTGCTTCAGCTTCAGGTTTGCCCATCAATCTCACAAGTGTTTATCAAAACCTGCAGTGAAGCAGCTATGTACGGAGTTACCAGAAAAAAAAAATCAATGTGGTTCCTTGGAACTCCACATGTGCAGAGAGGTCATGGCCAGTGCGGTCCCATGGCTGCACAGACACTAAGTTAAACTTAGTTATTTGTTTAGTGTGCAATTACAATACGCAACTACCCTCATGTACTTAGATTTTTCATGCTGGCTTATTTAAAAATGTCTCTTTCAAGAAGAAGAAAAGACAAATAAATAACTGCTGAAATTTAAGGTTTACTCTTGTTCTTTGAGCACAAATTTTTGCTCCACTCTGCCTCTTTTTAAATTCTTTCAGCCAAAGAGTCAGAAACTGTACTGTACTCTATCTGTAGTGGCATTAGAAAGTATGAGCATGGAACAAGGCTTACAAAGAATGGGAGAAGGGGAGGATCAGCATATAAATCACTACCATGGCAGACAGTAAACGGAAAAGTGAATTACCAAAAATCAAGGTGAGTTAGTGCATGCTGGCTTGATCAGACTGAAGCTCCCCTGACCTGTGCCCACCGACGCTCCTGGCTGTTAAAACCCTCCCTGTCCCCATGCTGAACATCTCCCAGAGGCGCAGGTGCGCGATGGTGCCCATGTGAGCTGGTGAGGCTGCACGGAGGGTGACAATGACGCATCCCTTGTGCTGCCCTTGATGCAAGAAGCAGAGACCTACAAGCACCCCTATTACCATTACCAGCAGGCGTTCCTGCAACTTCTCAGTCCCAGGGGGAGAAAAGCACCTTTATGTATAAATCAGTAACAGGGCTGAAGGCACAGGAGGGCAATAAAATTAGAAAGGGTGGGGGAGGATTGAGGGTTTTTTTTCTCCTTCCCCTTCCCTCCCCTGATCTCACGTTAATGATGGAAATTTCTCACCACACTGCTGTGTCTCGGAGGGAGGGAAGGGCACCCTGCTGCAGTTTAGCATAAAATCCTCTTATCGGGCAGGGGAGGCTGCTGCCGCTCTGTCCCTTGCCCAGAGGAGCTCACGCTCCCTCTGCTGTAGCGCATCCAAATGCCGAGACTTTTCAGGGAACAGTCCAGCTTAAACAGGATTGATTTATGCCCCCTATACAGCGTTCTCCAGTGTGTCTGTATGCTCTGAATGCATTTATATACATACTCCCTAACAAGTGCTCCAACGTGCTACTTAGACCAGCGTTATTTAAAAACGACTTTTCAATGACCTATAACATGCCTGCCTTTGCTTTTGTACAACACGCAGCTGATAACAGATTTGTCAGCGAAATTGCCTTGCTATCAAAATAATAAAACCCAACTTGCAAGGTGACATTTAGGTGGAATTCAATTCACTTCTTTGTGTTTTTCTTTCTTTTTGTTTTATGTATGATATCTTTTTCCCTTTGATTCTCATTCTAAGGTCAGCAGAGCAGAGGAAGTAAGCTGTTATTAAAAGGAAAAGCTTTATTTGATTTAGAGTAGACTCCGAGCTGTTAAGGAAGATTTCTGACAGACTGACACAGGATCATTCATTTCTTAAGGTATAGCGCAAACGTATCTCTCGGAATGATTCACTCCAGCTCTTCCTCCGGCTCAAAGAGAAGTCAGATTGTGGCACATCACCTCTGAATTCCCAGAAGCTTTTTGTTGAGACTCACCACTTCTTTGCTCACAACAACATAAAGCAACAGTTAGCAATTAATTATAGATGCACTTGAGTCCAGACATGAGCTCACACTGTTGGCTTGGCAAACCAAGTTAATTAATAAATAACGATGATGATGATGAATAAAGATGGGAATAAACAAAGGGGTCTCTATAGCTGGCATGAAGTATTGATGCTTCAGGCTCTCAACTGATGCTCCCCCGCCCTCACTTCACCGGACTTCATCGCTTTCTAATCACCCCACAAGCTACTGGTAGTTACAGGATTATCACAGAATTCAATTCAATTATATTGAATACAGGTGTTGGACAGAACCTGAAATTTCTCAGCTACAACACGAGAAAAGACTTTGACTCAGGATCCTTGGATCAAAAGTCCATAAAAACCGGGCAACTGGGTCCATTCCTGCCATGGTGATGACCGAGAAGTGTACTCAAAGTAAGACAGGCGTTCGAACCACTAGCAACCACATTCAACCAGACACTTTGATGCAATGTGGCCAGCTCCTACCTCCAAGGAAACTTCTTTAGAAAATGCCAGAGGATTTTGATAAATCTTCATACCAAGCTTCTGGGCAGCACATACAGGCTGCATCATCCACCCCGTACCTCCACTCCGTCGACTAATCAATGAGCATCTGGGATAGGACATTTCGAACCCTGGCAAGCTCCAGTTTTGGAGGAAGCCCTACTCGAAACGCTTGTGACTCACTCTGAGGACGTTTCAGCCCACCTGTGCTCTTGCACCTTGCTCACCCTCTTGTTGTGCCACCCCCAGTGAGCTCTGCTTGCGGAACGGGCGCTATTCCACCTCATCACTGCTGGATTTGCAGGATGGAAGCAGGTCTCGCTCTGTAAAAGACAAGGAGCAGGCAACTCACCAACCAGAAGACACTGAAAAGAGGTCCTGAGACTCCCAGAGTGATTTATTTTAGACCATGCCACGTTAACCACCAGTAAAGAAGAATCAGAGGCTGATGCTGTTTATTCCTTTCCACCCTGCCTCTGGCCCTCTGCCTCCAAATCCGTGTTGTATTTGCCCTAACGGAAGTATTGATCTGAAGAGAAATGATTGATGAGCGAAAATGCCAAGCTTAACTGAGTCTTTCTTTCCTTCAAAACAGGGCTTTCAGCAAGAACCCAAATTAAGGGGTGTTTCTTAGCAGGACAAAATCTATGTTAACACTCATTTCATTTTCCCCATTTGTAAAGATAATCATAGAGGGAAAAGATGCTTCCCCTTTAAAGATTAGCCCACATTCAATGCATCCCTCGTGGAGACAACTGGTTTTACATTCAGCTGGAAATTTCATATTTGGGGATGCAAGCCTCAGCTTGCAAAACCAATGGCATATGAAAGACCAGGCTTTATCCTGAAATTCACAGGTTCAGGCAGTGGAAAACCCACCAGGAGAGAAGCTCACAACCGCCTGAAATGACTGCAGTTTCCTCATTTTTAATGTTTTTCACCATCACTACTGTTGTCAGTCATTGTTAAGTATTAAATTGCATAAAATACAAACTCTTGGAAACAAATATCAGTGCTTATCAGCCTATGTCAAAAGTCAATTTTTTCTTTACAGCAATTTCTCCTGGAAATGACTTGTGGGGAGACGCGCTCTGCGGCTCAGCCCCAGCCTCCCGGCAGCTCCGCAGCACCCGGGTCCTGCCAAAGGCAAAGGGACGAGGCTGGTGCTTCGCGTCCCTTGCCCCACGCGCTGCCTGAGCCCCACATCTTGCAGGCTGGCTTCGTCCTCTCTTGGGCCCGTGTCCCAGCGGACGAGGGGTTAATCTGCACATACAGCACAGCCATATCCACTATTTTTTTTCTCCTCTACCTGCCACTCCCAACTGGTAAGGTGGAACAAAGCAAAGCCCAAGGAAGAGGCAGCGGGGTGACTCTGATGGACATTCCTGGTAGCCGAGCGGCTTCCTGGTAGCCGAGCGGATTAATCTGGAGCAGAGGCAACAAAAGAGTGACCTGGTGACATCGGCAACCACACGGAAAGATGGGGAGACCTTTTTGGCTGCCTCGAGGCAAGACTTTTGGAGCCAAGGCTGCTGAACTCTGAGCAAAGGCGTAAGTGACCCACGTCCCGTAGCCTTTCAAAAGAGCAATAGACAGAAATATCCCATACGCAGAGCTCCCACAGAACTCCAGGGAAGGTGCTATAACGCATACAGAGAAAAATACCCCCCATGCATGGAGACCCGGTCTGAACTTGACTTCAGAAGTTTGAGGACAGGTCACACGGGAAATCTAAATTATTAAATTAGCATCTACATTAATTAGCATAGTAAAATAAGAATTCTTAGGGAATTTATATTGTTAATAAAATCCTCAGAGTGTATTCCTCACAAAAAGTTTGTGAATCAACGTAATAAACAACTACTGTTTGTTGATCGATTGCATCTGTGTCCAAAGGGAAAGCGAAATAGCAGAGAAGCACAGAGTTGCCTGCTGTCTACATAATTAAATGAATACGACTTTATGATACCAGCACCCAGCGGCTCAGACACGTCAATTCTGGAGGACTTGCAAAATGCTGGGTTTCAGCTGTCACTGCTGTCCCTGTGATTCAGGACGGTTTCCATCATGCCTCGTGGAGCTCAGGACCTTGCCCCTCTCAGCTCACCTTTCCCACACGCCTCTCTGCTCCACGAGTCAATATACTTGGAAAGTCTGGACCAAACTTTTCCTGTCAGCTTTGACAAAGATGGAGGTGAAGTTTTTCCAAAGTGGAAGAAAAGGTGTTAACTTTGAAATATAGCATAATCACGTGGAGCTGACCTTTACTTAAGCTCCAGAAAATACAGTCTTAAATGCGGTGAGGTTTGAAACCCCCAATCACTCTAGTAACACTGCACACAATTGCTCTGACAGCCCCTGAAGTGACCACTGAAAATTCCCTGAAATGCTCCAAAAGAGCTGTAAGACACAAGCAGAGTCATTGTTCGGATGTCATCTCGGGAGACCTTGAGGAAACCTCCCGCTTCCATCGCATCCTAGAGTAAACAGCAAGAACTATCACAAACTTCAGAGGAATTCAAGATCTTTGTCCCTCTGCATCTCCATGACTTCTCACCTCTTCTTCGATTTCTACATCTATACAATCCCTCCTGAGGTCACATCTTGTTCCTCAACTTTAGCGATAAAGACACAGAGACGCAAAGAGGTTAAAAGTCTCATTCGGGGTCACAGAAACTGTGACGGATTCAGCTTATTGGCCTTGCAGCCCGCAAAATAAAAACGGCCCAGGCAAGTAGGTTCATGTTCTCCCTGTTACACTGAGAGCTGCACCCAGCTATTTAAAACGCTGAAGGGGTGTGTTGAAAAAGGAACTGCTCCTAGTTTGCCTCCAGCCTGCTCCTGGTGTGGCAAAGCACCTCGCTTCACTGCCTGGCAAACAGCGCAGCTCCTGGAACCAAGGGCTAAGGAGACCTGGCCAGCCTTAGATTACAATTCCAGACAAAAAGACATTGTATAAGGACACACATTATTAGCCCCATTTCACAGCTGAGAAAACTGAGGTCACCCAGCCACTGTTAATCTTAAACCTTGTTGTGACCACTGACCCGAGCTGCAGACGCTACATGTGGTATTTTGTAAGTACCCAATCACTCTTACTTCCTCATCATGGGGACATGCAACAGCAGACTCTCCAAAAACTAACCACTCCTGATTAATGTAACACAAATACTTGTTCTCTTGGCTACTGCTGCCTTCCCATCTTCACAGCCCAGCCACCACAGAGCCATACATCCTCCCCACAGAAGCTGAAGTAATCCCACATACCCGACAACAATCTCCTGGCAACAACTGGCTGCTTTCAGGGTCTTGCCTGAGTTTTTGGCAGAATAACCCAACCAGGACATTTCCAAGTAGGCGAGGAATTAGCCCTTTATGGTTGCTGAATACCCCAAAACAGCACAACAGAAAAAGCCTCACAGCAGAACGTTTTGCCCTCAGGGTTTAGGATGATAAATGGGTATATCGACCTGGCTTTGGCTCCTTGATCTGACATTGTCTTTCCATGTGACCTTGGGCAAACCAATTACTGCCTGATATTTAAAAATCCTTAAACTCATAAAAGCATTACTAAATGTCCAAGGTGGGGTGGAGGGGGAAGAGTCTCCAGAAGCAACCTGGTCTGGAGGTGTCCCTGCCCGTGTCAGGGGGTGGAACTGGATGGTCTTTAAGGTCCCTTCCAACCCAAACCATTCTATGATTCTAAGCACCTAACACACATTGATTTTAAAATCAACGCTGAACAATGCTTTCAAAAACTTAAATGCCTCTGATCCTCTGGCACCCCCACACATACCTCCTGGATCCCAGCTTTCCCAGTCGGAAAAGCAGAAGCCAAGGCAGCGCTCAGGAGCCGAGATGATCTCTCGGAATTACCCGACATGAATAAAATTGTCCCTGCTTTGCAGGAGCAGCGCATTGCTGCCACAGTGCCCCCACACGGGTAGGCAAGAAGGGTTTGTCCAGGACCAAGGTAACATTCGCAGAAACACATTTGCACTTTCTCCCCCACCACAGGAAAAGAAAGGATAGCACACATGCTCTGCCAGCAGAGGTTGTGCTGTCTGTTATGCCAAAGTCATAACTCACTGCCAATAACCTTAATTAAAAATATTAATGCTGGAAAAGTGTGTCTGAAAAGTCTGCTGTTCCATTCTCCTTTCCATACAATTGCTCTGTAATTGCAATAATTTCTGTATCTTGGGGAGGATCACTCCCCAGGGCCTGCCTTCCCGTGCCTCCAAGTGCAAAACCCTTTATTATTTTACAGGCTCACTCTGCCACCAAGGTGTTACCACTTAATTAGAAAGAAGGAGAATATGTATTAGGCAGAATCCATTATGGACTGGGAACAAGGCCATGCATAGAAGCTGCTGCTGAACTGCTCAACGAGAAGCTTTCCGCATGCGGTGGCTGACTGGGAGGGGAGGAGAGGATGTACATCCACCTTACTGGCAAAGCCTTGGCTTGGCAGGGAGGAGATGAAGCAGGACATTTCCCAGCACCAGGCTCTTTCCTCCTCCTCCGACATAGGCTGGAGCAGCAAGGAACACGAGAAGCAAAGAGGAGAACATTATGCTCCAAAATACAGAGGTTTGGGGAAATCATGAGGAAGGATGCTCCTCCTGCCCTCCAGGGACAGTGGCCTGAGCTATTCCGCACAGGAATAACTCCAACAGAGGAACACCAATATAAAGCGAGAGAAAGAGAGAGGAGTCTGATGGGCATCAGTGGTTTAACGTTCTACGCGTATAAGAAACAGAGCCATTAGCAGAGTCGTCCTTACTGCCACTTGAGGTCAGAATCTCAACTGCGATGTTTCACAACCTTTACTCTCTGAAACTCATTTCAAAAAGCAACAACCATGGCCCAAACCTGCTTCTGCCTCACATATGCCTCTTCCCCGCACACGCGATGTGGGGATGCACCCCCACTGATGCAACACTGTGGTAGACAGATTCTTATATGCAGAAAGATTTGGGAATTTTAAACTATGGAAACACACTAAGAAGAAGCAGCAAATTAATAAGTAACTGGTTTGTTTCAGGCTTTGGGACATAGCGAGATAAGAGGTTGGACTGTGAGCTTCAACGAGGGCCAACACCACATGGAGGAGTGGTGAATACAGAAGGAGGGCTCTATTAGGAAGCCCCATGAGTGCGTGTCCACATCCAGCCTAGGCCACCCTGCACCAGTGGGATTCAGAGCACAAGGTGCCCAGTGCTACCAGGGCACAGTCAGGGGCTGACATGGGACACCAGCAAAGCACGGGGCCATCCAGTGCCTCCCACTGGTCACCATCATTGCTGCCTGGGCTGTTGCACAAATCACTTCCTTTAGCACAGAAAGTCCTTCACCAGAACCCACAGGGCAGAGTCAGAGGGACCCAAGCACCCTGCTGCCCTCCCCGCAGGGATCTCCCTCCTTCCAGGGCAACTCTCTGATTCGGAGCCTGTCACTCCAGTCTGCCCACTTCCTACCTGCACAGGAGCCAGTGAAGCAGCCAAGATTCAAGGGCAGGTCTACAAAGCTCAATTTTCCCCCCAGGAGTGGCGTGGCACTTGCAGAAGGGTGGTCGGATTTACAATAAATAAATAACTGATATCCCAAATTAATCCCTGTTATTACAGACCACGTGCAAGCAAAACCGTTAGCGCTCGCCAGTGATGCACGTTAATTACCACACTGTCACCAGATGTTATATGAGTCCTGTCAAGATGTGACAGGCCCCAGTATTGCAGCTCCTCGTTTCTGCTGGGAAGGATGGCAGAGCATTTCCGTGTGGCATTACTGTCACGTCGCCCCATGATGAACCTGTGATGAGCACCCTAGGAGCAGTTGTGATAAAGTTACTACATTCCAAGTAACTTTTGTCTGCTTTATTACATTACGTATTCCTAAGAGAGAGGCTGGCAAACCTGGAATGATTAGTCTTCAATTTGCAAACGTATATTCCTGCGTGCCAAGTGATTGCGGTGTATGCAGAGCACATGCCTCTATAGCTTTAGGTAAACCTCGTTTCAAATCTAAAAAGCGACATGTAGCAGGAACGTTAGGTACGGAAAATCTCACTCCTTATCTATCATGATGTGGTGGTGTAAGATTTGTGGTGAAATCATGTTTTTTTGATTAAATGTGCTCACCTGGGAGACATTTTTATTCCAAAGGTTCTGAATTTTGCACAGCAATGTGAAAATGTTTGGGGGCTTTGGTGGCAGGAACGGCCCAGCAAAACATTGCCTTATGTTACAACCACCCCCTATCAAACCCTCGGCAGAAATTAATTCCTGCACACGGGCGATGTTTTCCCTCAGGTAAATCTCCTCCTTTAAGGTGAAGACCTAACGCAGCACTGCTCCGTGACAAAAGCAACCCGTTCTCTGACTGATCCCGAGGCAAAACATCTCATCTGTGTCATTTGTATTAACTCATTACATTTAACATGAACGTCTTTCTCCCTGAGCACCTTAAGGAAAAGCAGCCCTGGTTCGTGGAATCAGCTTTACAATACATTTCCATGAGCTGTTTTCTCTACAAAAGCGTAGCTGGGAAAATGTGCAGTTCTCACCCCTGGGAATGCCAGGCTGGCAGTGGGCGATCACCCCAGGCTCCCTCCTCCGAACGAGGAGAGAGGCTGACGAAGCCCTGGAAGCACAAAGGGAGCAGCATAGGGAAGCCTGGACTACACAGTGAGCTCTGGAAAGCGAGAGCAGGTTTTGGGGCTGTTCTCAGCTTTGCAAGGCAGCGCCAGCAGCTCCCACAGCTCTCCCCAGGGGATGACTTTCTCATCACGATGAAGACATCACAGCCATGCTGCATCCACGCAGCTATTTCTTTGATCTTTGGGACCGATCTGAGCAAGCCTGTGAATACCAAGCCTGGGATTCACGTTTTTGAGGAGCAGAGGTACAACAGCTCCAGCCGCTTCTTAACCTCTCCATGTCACTGCTGTAAAAAAGCAGAAGAGCTCCTCAAGCGAACCCTAAAGAAAGGGAGACTGCCTGCCATGTAAGCCCCAAAGATCCATGTCCCCAGGCCTGGGACCTTCTTTTCCCTTGATGTTACCTACATAACAGAGTTATATTTTGTTTATATTCAATACACAAACAAAATTGACCACATATTCCTAAAATACTCCACTTTAAGCAGGTTGCCATAGGGTCTAAGCCAACAGAAAAGACTGTGATACCAGCTTCCCTTTGATTATTCTCCTGATGGAACAGGAAACCATCACAGTTTCAATTTGTTTTCGTTAGCGTGGGGGCTTTTGCAGCGCGTTTTGAGCAAGACACTGCAGGTACCATTATCTCCAGGTCCTTGCTCCCCTTTCAACAACTGGCCCCTATCTCTGAGTTTAAACACATACCCAAATCCTGCCCAGCACACTGGAGATAACAAAGGGACCTCCAGAGCACCAGACTTCAGGAGCATGAAAAAAAGACGATTCTTCTGTGGAAGAAATTCTTTAAAACATCCCTGCTATGGCTTTGGGAGTTCAGATGACCCTTTGACCATGGTTGCTGGACCAGGGGAGCTGCTCCCACTCATCCCTGAGGCAGCTGCCAGCAGTCCGCAAATGAATTTGTGAATCACCCATCACCAGCAGTTTCAATGACCTGACTAGACGCAAATTATTTTATGTCTTCCAAAACATCACAAATATTGTTGGAAAAGACACTGCTCCTGTGTACAGACTTGCCTGCAAGGAACTGTTTTATCCTACCAAAAGTGCATGAGTTTCTGGCCCTGGGTGCCCTGACACGGGGTGAATTTTGCTCGGGGGCAAAGCCAGCTGCAGCAGATCTCTGTGCCTGCCTGGAACCAAGCCTGTGCGGGGAGGGCAGGCGGTAAGAGGGAGGTACAACCTTCATCCTCCGCCAGCCGAACCCTCTCCCCAGCAAGAAGCACCCTGCAGCCTTTGTGTTTGTTACCGCAGCCTTGCCGCGAGGCTTCAGCTCCTACCCGGGAGCGGGAGAGGAGCGAAGGCAGGAAACTTGCTCAATCCCTTAGCAAGAAACACAACAAAGCAGCTGATGGCCCCCTGATTTGTTACAGATCAGGCTGTCTGGCCAGGCCCCTGCGGAGCTGCTCAGCCCCCCGTGCCAGATAACACAAATCTATAAAACCTAACACATCGCAGGCACTCCTCCTGCCTCTGGCAGCAGTGGGGTCACACGTCCGAAGTGGGTGGCCTCCTCCGAGCAGCAGCTGAGCGGCGTCTCCCCCATCTCAGTGAGCGGTCGGTCCAGCTAGAGGAGTTTAAGAAGCCCACAGAGGGAGGCTGGGAAACAGCCCCGACTGAGAAAAACAGCCGAAACAATGCTGACAGCTGCGGGTCTGGGGAGAACAGTCTGCTGAGAGACTTCTGCTGTTAGGTAGGCTGAAACAATTAACAGAAATCCGAGCCTGAAGGGAAGAAGGCTAATACCCTGATTATTCCCTTGCAAGTCATGCCAGTGAGACAGGCGTTTATCCGAAACCCTCAGTGGGACAGTGCAGGCAGGGAAAAGGGTGCAGGCAGCTACCATGCTCAGAGCAAGCCTGACAGGCAGCTCCATGGGGACGAGGTCTCCGTGGTTTACGCAGGAGAGGCGCATACCTTGTGTACACTAACAGACATGGCAGTCACCGGCAGGGCTGTGCTCCTCGGTGCCTGCACGAGGGTTTTTGAAGTCACGCTGCCATGCAAAAATACAATGGCTAAAAGCACCACCCAGCTTTACACACAAAGTTCCTTGAGGAAAATGGAAGAGTAATTAAGCGCTGTAAATGGTGTCTATGAGGTGGAACAGGAAAATAATGTGGGAGGTGAATGCACCGCCCTTTGCCTAGGAAGCAAAGCAGAGATGCTGCCTTACCCTCAGTCCTGCCAGCTGCTGAGACTATGGTATACGTAGCCCTGGATAAAATACAGAGGAAAGAGGGGAGGCACTCATAAGAAAGGGTGGATTTGAATATGTACTGCGACTCCTAATACACTATTTCATTTATCAAACAGGAATAAGAAATATTCTTCAAGGTCCATTCCAACCCAAACCATTCTATGATTCTGTAAGACACAGGTGTGGAGACCCAGAGTCAGGCTCTAGAACCACCACGCACGGCCCTGGAAGCCGAGCAGACGCAGAGCGGCAGCTCGTGTCCCTGACCAGATCAATACAGCACATGCGGAGATGAGCTGCCATGGTGGCAGGCTCGCACCACGACAGCTGGGAGACGCTGTGCTGCACCAGACAGGCGTGCAGCTCCGCGTAGCACGGCTGCTGGAGTCCCATGTCACAGGACAGGGATGCCCAAAACAAACATCCCCTTGCAGCTCTGATCCTGCAAGGCCCGCAGCTTGCTGTGTCATCTTTGAAACACAGGGTTCTGAACAGAAATTCAACCAAATTCCCTCAGCTGCCTTTTAGAAAGGCAACGCTGTGCTTGGAAAAATCCACTGCAGCTTGTAACTAAGCTGTCCAAATAGCCGAATGCATTTTGTTTTCTCCACAATCCATATTAAATCTAGCTTCAAATACTCCTGCTTCTGTTTCTAGCTGTGTTTGGGAGCAAGGGAGCCTCCTGTTACCTGAGCTCTGCACCTCGGAGAGACCTCGCGTGACCAAGACACTGGCCACCGAGAAAGGACATGTCGACAGCAAAACATTTGCAGCACCAGCATCGCTGGGTGAAACCTGCTGACCCTCTATAGTCCTGGGTCCTGCTGCCCTCTCTTTCTTTTTTGCCTCCCTTTTTTAATCAGTGTGCCTTGTGTGATAGATCAAAGGACTTAAAAGCAAAGTGAAGGTGCTCCAGCCCTTGTCATGAACGCTGAATGAGACAGCCAGTACCTCCTATGCAGGTATGCCAGAGGGGATGCAGATATTTATTTAAAAATCACATTGTAAGGTTTGAATACTGTCATTTGTTTCAGCCTTTAATTCTCAGATCTTCCATTTTCTTGTTGAATTGCAAGGAAAGAGCCTCGTGGCCCAGAACTCCCACGCCGGTCCAGATCTGAAGGTTACGGATGTTCAGCTGTTTCGTCCATCACTGCCTGCTGCACCAATTACTGAGCAGATTCTTGTAGCAATAAAAAAAATAATATACTAAGTCTTACTTTCTAAGTCACGGTGCAATAAAAGTCTCTCTTTTGGAGGACTTCCATCTTTATATTCCTACCTCTTGGTTCCTCATTATTTTTTTTTTTTTTTTAACCTAGTACAAGTCTCATTTGCAGAGCGTTCATCCTGGAGCTATATATTCACTGTCTGAGACGCGTCAGACCCAACAGTCCCTTGGCCTGACTTGTATAACACAGAACATTGAGTTTCATCCATCCAGCCGTACACCGAGCTCAGCCCATGCCCAGATAAAGCAGGCTGCCCAGGAGGGCGGTCACGCTCTTCCAAAAGATACTGGGAGGAAAGAAAGAGGTACCGCCTTAATGAAAACCAGGATGATGGGCATCCGGAATGGTTTTAACAAAAAGAACTATGGGTAAGACGCAACTCTGGAGGGCGCCTGCTTGGAAACCTCTGCTGCCGCAGGTTGGATGGCACTTAATGACAGTAGGGGATTTGAGAGGGCAGGGTCCAAGGAAGAGAGAGTGACTATGACGTGGGAGGACTCAGCAGGATTTCTAGCTGAACTCAAGGCTTTCCAGCAGTAACACCGCACGCCAGGATCTGCAGGCAATGCCTGCAGGGGTAATTCCCCTCCACCAGCCCCTCTCCTGAGGCTCACTGAAGAGACAGTTCAGCTTTCTGAGCCGCTGCAAACTACAGCCTGGTTTTAAGGCAGATCGAAAGCAAGTTTTAGACTGGATTTTAAAATGCTGCACTTTGGCAAAAGTTTCACGCTTGGCTGAGCAAGCCCGGGCTCTCAAAGTACGCCATCCTGCCAGCAATCCTCAGGCACCATGCTCTGGGGTGGAGCAGCTCCTAATCACAAGCCGTACCATGCTTTCCTCTCCGCGTGCGACTCCCCTTTGGCAGGGCTGCCTGCTGAGAGCCCGTCTATGTCTGCATGTATTTGCTTTTGTGTTGACTGATCTCCACAGCCTGCATAATCGTCACCTCCAGCCTGACCCCGCGGAGTAGCTTTTGGACAAGACCCACATCTCCGTATATAGTCCAGATTTAGTCCTTGCTTGCCAATTCCCTTTAAACTCGCATCCCTGTGGTTCAGCTTGTTTCCTCCTTCCCTCTCTCCACCGTTGCATGCCTCCCACCCCTCGGCATGTCAGCGGCGAGATGATGTTCCTCTCCCCAGTACACAGCTACTGCTGAATTCAGCAGAGCCTGCACAGCCCCGTGGAGGGAAAGGATTTGCCCAGAAGAGGTTTTCTAAGTCACACCAGAAGGCACAAAGTCCTTGAAAGCTGAGCACAGACACTCAAGTGGGATTTCTGAGCCTGGGAGAAGCAAAACATGTCAGGAAAATGAAAGAGGGCAAAAGAAAGGGACGATCCCCCTGCGGCCAAGCAGGGAAGCCAGGTTATCCCCAGAGCACCCCATCCTGTGATTGCCGAGCTTCCACTCGACAGCCTGCCTGTGCACGGAGCCCTGACCACGGCCTTTGCTTTTGGCAAAAATCTTACTTTTAAAAGCTAAAGCGAACACACTTTTCAAGTAAACTCCATCGAAGTGAAATTCTGATGAGGGCTTCGCCAGCCTGCTGCCTGCAGACACCCTCTCTGTTCAATTCAACAGTCTGTCATGCTTGTTACTGGGAAATGAATTCCTTTCACCCTGACATTTCATATACTTACTGATACAGCATATAATGAACACTCCGCCAACTCTGTCAGACTCTTGCAAAACTAACTTTTTATTGCATGTTTTTTCATTATTATATTTAAATATTCTTTCTGCTTTCAGTTTGTTGCCGTTTGGTTTTTTTTTTTTCTTTTTAAAAGAGGAGCCCAGGATAACAGATCTCACCATCAGGCTCCTCCTTGGGGCCAGGGTCTCCCACCGTGCCGTTGGCCTGGTTTGAGGTAAAGCACAACCACCGCAGCCAGCCCTCGGGGCTCCCTAGGATGAGGCAACGGACTTCGCTGAAGCTCTATCACCAGCACCACCAGGCAGCTGCAGAGATTTGAACAGGGATAAGTTATTAGGCCCTGACTTCGCAGTGCACTGAAGCACCTTCTCAGCATTAAGCACCCAGCAGTCCTCTGCTGTATGATCATATACCTCACTGACCTGGGGCTACTCACATCTATCCCATCAGCAGGACACTTACACCTAATATCTCTGACGTTATGATGACTTATTCCACAGTTAGACTTATTTGCTTTCACTCTCCTACAGCGTCTAATATAAGAGAGCAGCAGTGCACAATAGTGGCTCCCAGGCATTAAAGTAGAAATACTCCTAATGAAAGTCTGTAGACACTGTAGAATAATCCCTACAGCACTTCAGCTACAGGCTTGAGCACTAAGCTTGTTTTTGGCTCCTGCTGGCTTTATCTTGGGCTAGGTGCATTTCTGATTACTAGCTTCTGGGCTGGGGATGGGATCTTGAGAGATGCCCTCACCAGCAGTAAGCGGGATTTTTTCACCTCCTCTGGGATCATGGCCATCCAATGGAAATGATCACCACCTCAGTTGACCTTTTCCTTTGGTCTAGAACATCAAATAAACAGAACAAACTGCTCTGAAACTCTGTGACAGAAGCCTGAGACACCTGAAATAAGACAGAAGTGACAAGTGCTCCTGAGGGTAGTTTTCCTTCTTTCCCTGCTTGACACTTCACTGCTCTCATCGCTGCAGAAAGGTCCGATGCCTTTACACATTGTCTAACCTCACTTAAGAAAACCAGAAGCCTCATGGGAAGGGGAACCTGTTCTTAGGTCTTTAAAGGGCCATAAACTCCTAGATTAAAACATATATATATATATACACATATATATATATATACACACACACATATATATATGCGCAGCACAAAGTGGTATCTGGAGCTTGTGCAATTTTTATGTTATCAACCAGACACCACAGTATGAAATGGAAACCCAACAACTTGAAAACAACATTTTTGTCTCAATTTTTTCCCCCTCCATTTACAGAAGAATGGTCATATTGCAACAGATGAGAGGTGTACCAACCTACATCCAGCCTGCAGATATTCTGTGAAGGGTAATGTGCGAATACTTCTTGAATACCTGCTCCAAGCCTCCCACAACTGGGGCACCAGAAGAGGTTTATGAGTACTCCTTGATGGATTTCTCCCTGTAAATTTCTACAAATGCTATTTGAACTCACAGCATTCAAGGTAGCTACAAGTAGCCTAATTATGCGCTTCATGAAGAGGCATCACCTATCATTTCAATATTCCTTCTGATAGTTTTCTTTGATGACCCCCAGTTCTTGTGCTGGAAGAGACAGCAAACACCATCTCCTTGTTCCAGCTCTCCTCCCACTCATATTCGTATTGTACAATTACTGACATGAAGTCACCTGTTCCGTAGGTTCTTTTCTAGTCTATTTAATCATTCCTCACATTCAAGCGCTTCCCATGTTGCTAAAACGCTGCTCCTCTCCGTGCCTTTCCCAGCTCCAGGAAGTCATTTATGAGATGGGGGTACAGAGCTGCATTCAGTAGACAAGACACAGAGCCCCAGCTATAATCTCTGTTTTGTTCTCTGATCCTTCCCCACCAACCCTCTTGCTTTTTGACAGTTGCAGGGCTCTGCGATGCCACTTCCATAGAACAATTTGCAGTAGCTCCCAAGACTCACTGAGGAATGAGATCCCAGCTCAGAACTCATTTTGTACGTAAAGCGACCACCATCTTTCCCCATGTGCATCACTTCACGTTTATCTGTGTTGAATTTCACCTGCCGTTTATTGCCGAGTCACTCCGCCTCACGAGTTGGCTTGCTTTTTTATTATCCTTCCTATTATCATCAGTCTTTACCCTCTGTCTTGACTCGCTTTCCAGGTAATTTATGAATACAGGGAAGGGAACTGCTGCCGGCACAGATCCCTGCAGAGCCCCACTGCTGACCTCCCTCCCTCCCTCCCTCCCAGCGGCGAGTGGCTCCTCCTGCCTTTTGGTTCCTGTCTTTAAGCAGTTATCCATCAGATGACCTTTCCTCTTAGCCCACAGTGGCTTAGTTTTCTTAAGCTCCTTCATTGAGGAAGCAGATCAAAAGCCTTCCAGAAACCTAAGTGGATTTTATCAACTGGATTTACCTTGTCTACATACTCCCTGATGCCTTCAAAGATTTCTAAAGAGATTTGTGAAGCTTGATGCCTGCCCTTTCAGAAGGACCTATGGTCCTATGTATCCAAGTGCCTGTTGATCCTGTTCTTTCTTTCCTCCAGTTATTCCAGTTCAAGTCTCTAATTCTCTGGACCTCCACAAAGCCCTTTTGAGAGCCAACATCACATAAGCTGCTTTTCATAAACCCACTTCTGATGCCAAAGCAGTTTTAACCAAAAGGTTGCCCATTGCAGTCAAGAGTTCAGCTTTTCCATCCTTGACTTAGGACTCACAGCCCACTAATAAAGATTTGGAAGAGACTCCTAGTCATTTTTGCATTTGCAATATGGTTTGCACATCCTTTCTTTGAGGACACGTTAAGACACATTACCATAAGATCTCCCAGCTTTGCTGAAACATCGTGAATCGATCTGGAGCCTTCAACAGCTGAAAAGTGTGGATGACTAGAGAAAAACCTCCGCAGCAAGGGATGCAATGCAACCTGACCTTCTGAGCCCTCAGCTGTTTCTCCAGTCTCTATCCCCAAAGAGAAGGAAACGGTGGGC
The DNA here is from genome assembly GCA_013396915.1 of Stercorarius parasiticus. Lineage (NCBI taxonomy): Eukaryota > Metazoa > Chordata > Aves > Charadriiformes > Stercorariidae > Stercorarius > Stercorarius parasiticus. The sequence goes on from VWZL01001673.1 coordinate 256,130, forward strand.
AGGGCAGACTCAAAGTAGACATGATGCACATTTCAAGTGGCAGCACAAGAACTCTTTCAATACTTCCTTACTGCAAAGAGACATAGAACCCATGGCGTAGAACCCAACAGCCCACATGATGGTTTTTTATCCTTGTCTCTTCCATCCCTGATACGCAGCCCTTTTGAGAAGCTGGAGGCACAGAGCTCCAGAGGGAGCAGGAGTGGGGAGTGCACACGCACTGCTCCTCCAGCACAAGCACCCGCCCCACCATCCCATCCTCTCCTCCTGCCACCAGGACATCTGCAAGACACATCCATCCTCTCTGTGGGCTCTGCCAGGACACAGCGCCATCTTGACACTGACATCCCACCAGCCAGCATGGCCAGGAGGTCAAGGGAGGTGATCCTCCCCCTCTACTCCACTCTCATGAGACCCCCACCTGGAGTACTGTGTCCAGCTTTGGACTCCCCAACATAAGGAGGACATGGACCTGTTGGAACAGGGCCAGAGGAGGCCCCGGAGATGCTGGGAGGGCTGGAGCCCCTCTGCTGTGAGGACACGCTGAGAGAGCTGGGGGCGTTCAGCCTGGAGAAGAGAAGGCTCCGGGGAGACCTTCCAGCCCCTTCCAGTCCCTAAAGGGGCTCCAGGAGAGCTGGGGAGGGACTTTTTACAAGGGCATGTAGTGATAGTACAAGGGGTAGTGGCTTCAAACTGCAAGAGGGGAGATGTAGATGAGATCTCAGGAAGCAATTCTTTGCTGTGAGGGTGGGGAGCCCCTGGCCCAGGCTGCCCAGAGAAGCTGTGGCTGCCCCCATCCCTGGAGGGGTTCAAGGCCAGGTTGGACGGGGCTTGGAGCAACCTGGTCTGGTGGGAGGTGTCCCTGCCCAGGGCAGGGGGTGGGACTGGATGGCCTTTAAGGTGCCTTCCAACCCAAACCATTCTATGATTCTATGATCCTCTCTGAACACCGCTCAAACAGGACAGCCGCCTAAGGGAACTGTATCTCAAAACTAGCCCAGTGAACAATTCCCTCAGCTCTTCCAGCAAGGGCCAGTGTTTCTGCAGCACAGGGAGCAGCTCATTATACTCAGGGCTCAGCAGAGCATGTTCCCATGGAAACCGGCAGCCTTTTTATGTGTGTTGACAGCTTTGGATTGTTTTTTTTCTCTAAAATGCTTGGACACAGAACAGGTGTCTCCAAGCCAGGCAGTAACCAGATAGTGCAAAGCTAGCACAGCTAAATAATGAGACAAGTGTTTATTTGAGATGAAACATTTTCACCCAGCGAGGGAGCCGGTCTATAGCTGCATGGTCCCTGCTGCAGGAGCATGTAAAGGCATCTGCTGTGGGCCACCGCGGGAGGGTGGCACGGGCCGCCCCCATCTCAGGCATGGCACACTGGAAGCCAGGACATGGCTCATGCTCTCTCCCCTCCATGCCACAGATACTGTGGAAGGGATGGGTAATTGGCTCCGCTGTCCCCAGGGCGCAAGCAAAGCCTCATCACCACTCTGCCTGCTGTCAGGACTCTCCTGCTAAGCCTCTCTGACCAGCCAGGAGGAGTGATCTATTTGCAAAAGCAGCAAATAATCTCCCTGTGCCTGTTTCTTGTCTTGCGGGGATGGACTTGGAGTGAACTGAAGGAAAAAGGTGGATTAACAAATATGCAGTAGCCACTTAGAATCACAAAATCATAGAATTGTCTAGTTTGGGAGGGATCTTTCAGATCATTGAATCCAACCATCAACCTAACTGACAAAAACCACCACCAAACCATGTGCTTCTGCACCACGTCTGCCTGGCTTTTAAATACCTCCAGGGATGGCAACTCCACCACTGCCCTGGGCAGCCTGTTCCAATGCTCAATAACCCTTTCAGTGAAGAAATTTTTCCTAATATCCACCCTAAACCTCCCCTGGTGCAACTTGAGGTCGTTTCCTCTTGTCCCATCGCCTGTTCCTTGGGAGAAGAGACCGACCCCCCCTGGCTACACCCTCCTCTCAGGCAGTTGTAGAGAGCGAGAAGGTCTCCCCTCAGCCTCCTTTTCTCCAGGCTGAGCACCCCCAGCTCCCTCAGCCGCTCCTCACAAGACTTGTGCTCCAGACCCCTCACCAGCTCCGTTGCCCTTCTCTGGACATGCTCCAGCACCTCAGTGTCCCTCCTGTAGCGAGGAACCCCGTGCTCAAGCCAGGCACACACCACAGCCAGCTCTCCCCTCGCTTAAGCCAGCCATTCAGCATTTCCCCTCTGCACATCAAATAACCATCTTTTCTGTTCTATTTCTTCTGTAGCTCAGATTGTTGCAGTGCCCAAGCTTCTGCCAGAAAGCACCGAGTAATTTTGCACAGGAATATCTGTAATCAGTAATGTGGTGTTACATCAAAAATGACGTTGAGAAGTTATTCGGGTTTCCAAGTCAGGTGCTCAGAGAGTAGGCCATGCCAGATGTAAAATTGCCTGTGCAAATTTTATTAGGCCCACTTGTGCTCACACGTTATGGTACAGTCTAATTACCCAATTGCCTCCTATTTTTCCCCCCAAAACACCTGCCTTGTTCGCTGAATGGATAATTGTTCACTACAGACTTTTATGACCCTAATTATTATTTAGTACACAACATCCAAATCCTGTCTCAAACAAACAGAAAACTGCTCATTTCCTCTTGAACCTCGCTCAAGTTTTCTAACCAACCTAGCCAAAAACTTCAGAAGTGTTTCGTTTCTCAGCACAACGTATCATATAGAAATGATTTCATAGATAAATTAATTTCTCAGCATCATATATAAAAGTGAGAAACTGAGGCACACAGAGATTAAAGCTACCAAATCTAATGACTAGTTTTGTGATACTCCAGGTGTCATCAGTCTGACGAACTCCAGAGCATTTAGCATCTTTACTGACTTGAATAAGCCAAGTTAAACTTCATATACGTTTTGAACTGAAGTTATCTGCATTTCTACACATCACCCCCACAATCTGCATTCAAACGAGGGATGCAGTTGCTGATATTTCCACTTTCTCTCTCTGCGTCCCAGAAGATGCATGGCTAGAGATTCCCGTCTTCCGCCCTGGCCTGTGGCTTTATTCCAGGGGACTGTTCTTTCCTGACCATTCCTGCAGGATCACCCCTCTCCAGCACAGCGCAAGGCATCACCTGCCCCCACCCAACATGCAGAGCTCTTCTGAGGATGGAATTTCTGAAGGATGAAAAAGAAATTCCCCATTCCATCATTTTAGTCCAAACAGAATGAGAAAGGCACAATGCTGAAGTTGTTTTCTGAATGAGCTCAGGGTGAAAAAACTGCTCGGGGACAAAGGAAAGGTCTCACTTTTAAATCAACCTTCTTTGTTTCAAATTCCTTAATGTAAAAATCATTCCAATTCAAAGCAAAAAATCAACCCTACAGCCAGGGAGCAAATGCAAAATGTTAATGTTAAAAAGCACACACAATTCCAGTATTAAAAGGCGTTCTGGACATCAATACAATTTCACAAGAAAAAAAATAATCTCACTTTAATTCAAGCTATATTTTACAATGGCAATTGGTGCGATGAACATGTCTAACCAGCTCTCACTGCTAGCACCAACCAAGGCAGCAGGCAGGATAAGTAATGTGTGACCACACAAAGGTTGTACAAGAAAACATCTGCACAGAGGAGATGAAATAAAGATCTGTCCCTAAACTGAAGCATTTTAAGTGCTTGATAGGACAACCTTATCACACTTTCTATCACAGGGGCTGCTTTTCTTTGGGGTTCACTGGAACCTGTCAGCATGCCAGTGATTTCCTAGTTTTTCAGGCTAACAGGGAGCATATCCCAGGGATCTCTGCCTCACAGCAGCTGCACCCTCCGAGCAGAATTTGTGAGCCCCACAAAATACCACACTCTCCTCTCCTAGCCCCCAGAGAGAAGATGTTTTGTACGTATTTTGTCTGTAGCAGAGGGTCACAAGGATGCTTCATCATGTTGCTGCTGTCGTGATGATGGAGAGACAGAATGAAGTAAACGTATACAAAACATTTGGAAGAAAGGGCTAAAATTCAGAAAAACAATGAAGCCATCCCTGAAAAACCAAGAGTCAAAGAAAGATGAATGGTATTACCAGTGAGAAGACAAAAAAAGAAAAGAGGAAACACCTAGAGACAGAACACGGGAGGAGCTTTCGTCTTGTAAGACTGGCTTTTCAATAGAGCCTGAAACATTTAAGGTCACAGGGGATTTGTGCGTGTTCCACTAACTATGCAGAAACCATTCCCCAGCTTTCACCCAAGGACTGACAGCTTTTGTCCCCCTTTGTCAGCTTTTTGGCCCTCTTCCTCCATTTGGGATCTGCAACAGCATTGCCCCACAAAACCTCCGAGGGGCCCTCGGTCTCCACACCTCACTAACGCACCTCTGAGCAGCATTGACTTTTTATTTCCCCGTGGTAGTTAACACATGGGTGAGGCGGCTGTGCAGTTTAATCCTGCCTCTCAGCTCCCTCTGCTGTCCCAGGGTCTCTCCCACACATGGTTGTACCACAGCTTCACACAATGGGCGTTGGGGAGGAGGGCTGCAAAGCAGCTTGGTCTTCAGAACCTCTCAAAATCCCCCTCAAACCCAACACCGCCCATTATATGGGCCAGTGCAGCTCCGCGCTGTGCAGTACAGAAGAAACTCCTCGCCTGGAGGTGCATAGACTTGCTTTCTCATCTCGCTTCAACTCTCGGATGCTGTGTCCCATCCCTGATGCACCCCCCAGCTCTCACGCGGTGACCAAACGTCTATGACAAACCATGGTCCCGCTCTTTTGGAATGAGGGGCAGAGCTATTGAACCCTTTCCAAAGGCAACTTAAAAATATTCATGGTTCAGGAGATGAATTCGCTTCTGCTTATTATTCAGCTCAGCTATAGTTAAACCAATTTAAGCTACACAACATAAGAGTTATTAAAAAAGATCTGTGCCTGTCAACTTTTCATTCAGTACTGCTCGACATTCACCTTGTAAAAAAAAAAAAGATAAAAAAAAGAGGAGACTTTAAAATTAAACTATGTTAAAGTGTAAACCAGGCACGGAAGAGGAAGAAATTAAAGCACTATCACTGGAACACAGCTTGCACAAGCTGCCCTCTCTCCCCTCCCAACCTCAGCCAGCCTGTTAGAGCCCAAGGGCACCAAACAGCAATTCAAAAGAACACCACCACTGCACTCGAGTTTGTTATTTATGTTTTCCTTTGAAAGAGGTATCGTTGCTGAGGCTGTTTTTGTCCTCCTGGTAGGGGTCACTTCTCAGGCGGAGGCTGGACTGGGCACCCCTTTGCTACCAAGTGCCCTCCACCACCATCACCACTTGCAGGGGCTGCAAATCGGAGCCACAGCTTCTCACTTTCCCCAGGAGGATCTCTCCCTCCTCCTCCTCTTCTCATCCCAGGCAGCAAAGGAGGAGAAAAGTGCTGCCCTTCTGTGCCCCAAAGGGGTCTTTTTCCTTCAGAAATGACTGAGCACAACAGACAAATCACCGTTCTTTATGTCTGGCATGATGTTTATTGTCTCACAGAGCATGGCACTAAAACTGTCCCTCTCCAGCTGCTGGGCAGGGCAGTTCCCGCTCTGCTTTACTGGTGAAGTTGGCCATCCACCTGCAGGGAGCAGAGAATCATCCAGGCAAGGACAACCCAGGGCTGAGGGCCAGGGGGAGCGTGAGATTCACACAGAGGTGCTCCTCATGTACACAAACTTAGGAGAAGAAAGATTTGAGTGCATCCACATCTTTTTCTAAGCCTCCTCAAGCTGGCCTCTGAGCTCTTTAGAGAGCTCGTCCTTGCGGTCCGGTGAGTGGCAGAAACGCTAACAATCTCATCTTGACACTCAGAGAGCGAAGCAGAATACAGTGAGTGATTCTCCGAGAGAGGAGGACAAAATCAGCCCAGCACAGAGCCCAAACCACCCCACCGCCCTTCCCTTCCCTCTGACCAGAAGCCACTCTGCCACGCGAGCACAGCCTCACACCACTATGTGCCCCACTGCAGGACAGATACAGCCCCAGCCTTCATGTCAGCAGTAAAACACAGTGTCCACCTTCTGCCTGGCACTGAAACCGTCCCTCTTCACAGTGCCAGGTCGGATCCTTGTCCCCTTGTCCCTACGCGACGGAGGCACAGTGAGGGACGTCGCTTTAGCGCTGCTACCTCCCAACACTCACCCTCCCCAGCTGCTGCAGGAATAACACCAAGTTCAAAGGGCCAAAGAGGATTATTTATCTGCATTTGACACCGTATGAAATCCTCGTCTACCTCCTCTCCCAAAGCCCCATGTCCTAGTTAAGCATTTTGCAGGAGAAAGGCATGCAGTTTTCTCCCTGCCACCTAAGAAGCCAAATGAAGGCAGCGAGAGCTGCATATTTCTGTTATTACTTGTTCCACTCAAGTGAAACTCCACAATTGGGCGACAGCAGGAGGCACTTGCTCTGAGCAAACACAGAGTTGCGGACACGCTGAAAGTATATAATCCCCTTGCGGGGAATTACGCGATCCACAGGGCCGGGGGGAAAATCCAAAGCTCCTGTTGATGAGGAAGGAGACAGAGCAGGGAAATAAAGATCGAGAACTCTAAGCTTTACATCAAATCAGATCACTCAACTGGGCAGAACAATTCCAAGCCAGCCCAGCGACAGACCGCTTGAAGGTAATTGTTTCACCAACAGCCAAGAACAGAGGTTGCTTAAAACAACTATAAAAGGTTTTCAGGTATTTGATAATGAAACCTCTTTCCTGCTGGAGCCTTTTCCCACCACCCTACACACTGAACTGTGGTTCAGGCAGTATTTTTTGTTAGCTTGCTCATGAGTGCTGTCTTACAGGTGCTCACATTTTTAAGGAGATATAAAACAAAACCAAAGCATTTGTTTTCAACAAAATTGGCCCTCGGAGACCTGATCCTCCAACCCTCCTGCCTACAAGCAGCCTTTACTCACTTGGCAGTTCTGTTGACTGCTTGTCTGAGAACCACTTTGCAGGTGGAGGGGCATCAGACAGGGAGCCAGAATCGCAGGTGACTTCCCCAGCCAGAGCTAGAGTACAGGTTTCATCCAGTGCCCGCCTGAAATCAGCACACAAAAAAATCCCAGAAGTTGTATCTAGAAGATGCGATGTGCTACAACCTGAATCCAGGACTGCGAGCCAGGCATGCAGCTAGCATTCAGTATGAAGTAGGACCCACTTATTCCTTTGTGGGAATCCTGTGCCCTAATTCTCAGGAGTAAACCTACATCACGTCGCCCAAGAGGACTCTATGTGCTCACTGGAAGGAGCTGAGAGGCAGTCGGACCAGCGTGCTAGTGAGAATTATGCTACGATGAGCCAGACTCCACAAGGATACGAGCAGGTCCATGGTATCCCACGTGTGAAATACACCCCTGTGAGACACTCATCCCGGGCTTGGGGGCTCTTGTGGGTCTGAGCCTCAAAGGGAGGAGAGTCAGCATGAGTCTGAGGCATCACAGGATGCTAACACGACTAACTTTTCTCTAGTGGGTTTCTGAGCTGCTTCCTATGATCACAGCTTGGGTCCTGGTGCATTTTGTCTCTCCCTGGTCATTAAAGGCAGAGACTAGTTGGGAAAGAGGAATCCCTGCTGCTTTCTTACTCGTAAGTCAGAAAAGGATGAGAAGAGGTTTCTATTTCTCCTCTAGAACAGGGAATGAGGCTGTGAGGCTTAAGCACACCCCTCTTCCCCTGCAAGGAGAGGGACAGATCCCCAGCCCAGGCTCTGCTGTGTCAGCACCCCCTGCTGCCAGCACCCAAGCGACTAGCAAAACCTGGGCCTGCAGTACTGCTCCCCATTCCTGATGCCTTCCTACTACGGGGCATAATGAATGGGCCTATCCATAAACCACAGGGACAATTTCTGTGGAGAATTAGCACAGTGTTACAACAGAAACCGCAATTCTTCAAGTACAGAAAGCATCTAAAGACTTAAATGCTGCAAGCAATTGCTAAAAAGCACATTTAAATGGAATAATGCTCCCACTAAGTAGATAACAGGATAAACTTCAGAAAATAGGATAATGCATGATGAAGATTTATGGCCAATATTTTGGTTTGGTATTTTGTTCCATTTCTACATATTCTCTGTGCTTATAAAGGTTAATTCACACGTATTCTGTGCGCTCACAAATGTGGATTCTTTTTGTAAAGCAGATCCCAGAATTTTTCAAAGCACCCAAGGCATGAGGGTAACACACGATTAGCAAAGAAAGGGCCGCTGGTGGCTGAGATTACACTTGTGAGAGCTGGCCGGTCATCCCAGTCCCAGAAACGAAACCTGTTCCACTAATGGGAACCCATCAGGGAAAGGAGAACCAAAGGTTTTTACAGCCTAGAGAGTTCCTGCCTAAAGAACCAAGCCAAATCTAAGACATCTGAAAGGTAGGAATCCACCAGGTTTTCCTCCAAAGGATGACAGCAGTACTGGACTTGGCAAGGATGTAACCAGCCAGAGGTAGGTACAAATTCTGTCAGGTTCATAAGGTTCTGTCAGGTGTTCTTTTAAAACAAAAATGAAAAAAAAATAAAAATCTGTATTTTACAGCACTTAGAGCAAACACAACATTATTTCTGCTTTAAGGTGACCGTTTCTGGAATACCTACAGCACTTTTGCAGGAATTGTTTCACTTGCATCCCCACTTAGGGTTTTGAATTCCACAAAACCTAAAATTCAGAGGCAAAATAAAGAGCATCTGAGGTTTCCACAGTGAAACAATGAGGGTCCCTACAAAAGAGAAACACATCCATCTGCAACTCTTCACTTGTATACAGGGTGCACTTTTCTTTTCTAGCTTCAGCTGCTTAACTTCAGCTTCCCATATTAGACTCTGTCTTAAATGGGATTAGTCACGCTCTGATTGCTGTGCTCTCCACCAATTACATTTAGGTTCAGTCAGCTCAGAGTATACAGAATCACAGAATTGTCTCAGTTGGAAGGGACCTTTCAGATCGAGTCCAACCATCAACCTAACTGACAAAAACCACCACCAAACCATGTCCTTCCGCACCACGTCTGCCTGGCTTTTAAATACCTCCAGGGATGGCGACTCCACCACTGCCCTGGGCAGCCTGTTCCAATGCTCAATAACCCTTTCAGTGAAGAAATTTTTCCTAATATCCACCCTAAATCTCCCCTGGTGCAACTTGAGGCCGTTTCCTCTTGTCCTATTGCCTGTTCCTTGGGAGAAGAGACCGACCCCCCCTGGCTACCCCCTCCTTTCAGGGAGTTGTAGAGAGTGAGAAAGCCTCCCCTCAGCCCTCTCTTCTCCAGGCTGAACACCCCCAGCTCCCTCAGCCGCTCCTCACAAGACTTGTGCTCCAGACCCCTCACCTTTAGACAAACACCTAAAGTTAAGAAGTTGAATCCTATCCACAACATGCAGGGTACGCGCTTCTGTCGACCGCAGTGTATTTGGAGGCTGAGCTCTGATGAAGCTCCTGGTGGTTGCACAGATTGCCTTACGTTCCAAACTTTGCCTGAAGAGCTGAAGCTCAGGCCAAAATTAACAGAGCGAGGAAAGCTGCCCTTCTTTAACTACCCACATATATGGGTACAGGCCTCACTGACTCTTAATATACTGTCCCAATACCCCTCCGAGAAGAGGGAATGGCTAACGTTCCCCACTCACAGGCGGGAAAATAAAAGATAAAGCTGCTGCCTTGTGAAGGTTCTGGAGCTCACCATGTACACAACTACCGCTTCGATCCATAATTTATCTTAACTTTCCATGAAACTGCTGCTCTTATAGTGCTATAAAGCCGCTGCAGCTGACTGTACATATCAAGTTAAGCACCACGAAAACTGAAGCTATTTCCTGCTGCAGGGCTAGCGTGGGATGGATTGCTCTTTAGCCCCACATAAGCCCAAAAGGTTAGTGCTCGGGCTGGAAGGGGTTTCAAAGGGCTGGCCCGATCTCCCCGTTTTGGATTGGGAATCTCCCAGTAAGAAGCATTAATTCAGTAGAGGGACTTAATTTCATACAAGCACACATATATTGCTAAGGAAATGGCATTCAGCACCAAAAGCTACAAGTACAGCAAAGAAAGTGGGAAAATGGCTGCTGCTATGTGGGAAGTGCTCAAGAGTCAAGCTCTGGGTGGAAAACAGCTTTCCTGGTCCTTTCCTTCACGGTGAACATCTGCGCATGTGATTTGTAGCCGCCTTAATCACTAGCTTGGTCTTTCATGGCTCTTGGAAAGTTTTCTGGCTTAAGCATTAACATAAATCTCTTGAAGTTATACCAAGTCTGTGGATGTGCACGTACTCAGGCTGAAGAGCCAGCAGGAGCCTGCCTCGGTGCAAGTTACCTCCTACAATGGTAAAGCCTTTCCCTACCTACCCTTCCCTGCTCAGCATCCAGCTGAATTCTTACTTCCTTCTGTAATTCCCGGTTCTTGTGATTCAAAGTACACGGAGAACACTCCAGAGGCACTAGCTATATTTTATCTCCAATGACTAATAATAACCGAGGTCAAAATTAAACAGCTGACCCAGATCCAACCTCTCTTGTATCTCTCTGCCTCATTGACTCCCCATTTCTTTCTACATCTCATCTGAAAATATATCTTTTCCTCCCTTGGCCACAGCTGTTAATTTCTATGTGTGTGTATGTGTGTTGTTATTTATTATTTAGCACTGCAAATCACCTTATGATGCAGTTTTCATGAAAGGCACTACATAAAAGGAAGCCACTTTTGAATATTTTAGGAACCTGGCGTTCTGCTATTGATATTCTAATTCTATTTATTTGAAAATCAAGTCAGGCCCCAACAGGTTATTCAACAAATTAATAAATGTTGCAGCTTTTGTCTTCCAGAGGGTTTTTAGCCCCTGGGATTTGCACTTTCATGTTTTCCTCTGGTAAAGTCTGCTGCGTTTGTTTGTTTAAGAGAAGAGACCTGATGTTCTTGTGTGATCCCCTGACTCCAACAGCTGGGGCTTAAAAAGCAAACAAACATTTCAAGATGCAGAGCAAATGAAAAAAAAAAAATATAAAATCACAGNGATCCTGGCGAGTCTTGCTGAAATTTCAAGCCCCTTAGGCATCTCAGGAGGACTGTTAGAGCTGAAGCCATCTGCACCCAGAGCAGCCACGTGGGAACCAGGAGGCTGCTGCAAGGTGGACAATGTCTCTGGTCTGGCCACAGGTTACCCCAGAGCAGGATAAGCAGGATTATGAAGCTCTGCTGTGCCTGCCTCAACCTTCCCCAGCTCCCAGGCCTCCCCCTAGCCTCGGTGGGAGCTGATTGCCCAAGAGTTCTCCAAGAACACCATCTCCACTTTCCATCTGAAATGTTGTACCCCATTTCCAACTGTTATGACGTACCCTAAGCCCTAACCTCAGCTTAACACAACTCACCGTCTTCTTAACATAAAGGAGCTGTTGAAAATGAAAAAGAGGAGCTAGTACCCCGCAACAAAATCTCCCTGAAAACCATCAAGGATACGCTCTGATGAGCTCTACAGCATTCCAGGACCAAACATAGGTATTTTTTGCTACAAAGGACGTGAGATACTGTTTTCAATTAACATGAGCTCGCTGGCCTCTTTCTGACCTAAAGTTTCCCCTAAATGAAAGTACAAGAACCTATTTGTTTAACCTGTACATTTAAGCCTACTCAGAAGAGAAATAAATGCAGTCTCCTTCCTACTCAGGCTTTTATCTTGTACACAAAAAGGAGGAGGGAAAGGGGAAAAGATGCTTCAGAGAATTAACAAAAAACCCCACATACTAGGTTAAAACAAAATAATTATCTTGAACTTCAGTGTGCCAACTATGCAAAAAAAGCCGTACCTTTTCTCTTTTTTTCCCCGTAGAAGACAGCTCATAGGCACCCAGCCCTTAACTGGACCAGCCCACAACATCCAGCAGAACGGGAATGCTGAGTTAACCTAGAGAAACAGAGGAATTAGATGTAGTGAATACACATTTCTCAACAAAGAAAAAGTCATTTCAGTCACAAATTGGCAGAAAAGCCACATAAATGGTTGCCGTACATATCTGCCCATTATGTTTGAGAATCCAAATAGCACTCGCGCATCAGTGGTAACTGTGTTAGCACAGTAGATAATGTAAGGAATAATGTCTCCTCAGCTGTACATAATGAAGTTGCAGTTCCACAGAGAGACTCAAGGGCCACCATAAACCACAAGTGTTAAACTGGAGCCTTCAGTTCCTAGAATTATTGTCTTAATTTATGTGCATTAAAGTGCAGGAGGCAACATATACTATACTTAGACTTTAAAAGGATTTTTCCCTGTTTGCCTCTTGTCCTCTCCTTTAACCTTTCAGTAAATTTCCATTGGTTGTTGTTTCCACGCAAGCCTGAAATCTTAATTTAATTCCACATCTTAATAGCCTGGTTTCTCTATGGGTCCAGGTACTTGGAAATTAGCAAGAAATGAGAAAATGAAATTTGAAAAATTTAACCTTGAGGGCTTTTATCTCTCCACCTATCACAAAAGTAATGGAGCTGATGACAGAAAAATTTTTAATGCTATTTTAACATCTATATATTCATGCCCATGTGTGTATATATATATATTTATATATTTATACGTATTTATCGCTGAGCTTCTGAGAGGTACACAGGAGCACTCCTTATGTGAGGCAGGAAATGAAGCTGATTAATAGAGCTCCTTCCTACAAATGCAGAAAGTAAATTCAGCCTAAATGATAATCAGCAAGTTTGATTTTATTCATCCCTTCAGTACCAAGTCTGAGAGGCTGTTCTGAACAGAGGAATACTGATATAGGCATCCTTCCACACTCTGTACCATTTACTTTACACTGCAATTACTTTACATCACGAAGGCTGGAGGGCTGATGTTAGTGTTGGTCAGGGGTTAAATATTTATAACATATATAAAAATATATGCTAATTTTGAAATAGTAAACTAAGCTTAGGACATGGCTTGGGGCAAATTTAAACAAAGTCATCAAATCAAGGGCTATGCTTTATAATACAACCATAGGCAGAGCACAACAGGTATAACTCTGAATTTGCCTGCTATTAAAGATGAGCAGTAAACTCACAGTAGCATTTGCATACCAATGGCTGCTTGGAGCATGTCATGAATTTGCCACCTGAGCCTGTGCCACTGTTATTTCCAACAGAGTAGCAACACTGACCTGCTAAATCATCTATCACCCTGAGCAGTGGCTGGGGAAGCAATACACTTTTGCACAGCCTCCGTGGCACGGTGGTTATGTGAAACTTTGTCAGTGATGCTTTGGATAGAGAAAGGAATGAAGGAAGATGTGTATTAATTAATAAAGGCGGCCAACAGCATCCTGGCCTGTATCAGCAATAGCGTGGCCAGCAGGACTGGGACTGTGGTCATCCCCCTCTACTCAGCACTGGTGAGGCTGCATCTCAAATACTGCGTCCAGTTTTGGGCCCCTCACCACAAGAAAGACACTGAGGTGCTGGAGCGTGTCCAGAGAAGGGCAGCAGAGCTGGTGAGGGGTCTGGAGCACAAGTCTTGTGAGGAGCAGCTGAGGGAGCTGGGGGTGTTCAGCCTGGAGAAGAGAGGGCTGAGGGGAGACCTTCTCACTCCCTACAACTCCCTGAAAGGAGGGGGTAGCCGGGGGGGGTCATTCTCTTCTCCCAGGTAACAGGCGATGGGACAAGAGGAAACAGCCTCAAGTTGCACCAGGGGAGGTTTAGGATGGATATTAGGAAAAATTTCTTCACTGAAAGGGTTGTCAAGCATTGGAACAGGCTGCCCAGGGCAGTGGTGGAGTCGCCAAACCTGGAGGGATTTATAAGCCGGGCCAACATGGTGCTGAGAGACATGGGTTAGTGGTGGTTTGGTCAGTGTGAGGTTGATGGTTGGACTCAATGATCTGAAAGGTCCCTTCCAACCGAGACGACTCTAGGATTCTAATCTCTTCTGGGAAATGGATCTGCTGGATACAAAAAACCCCAAGATTTTGTGCTGAAAGAACCTGGAGACCCAAAGCAGCTGAGCCTTGCTCACACCCTGTAACACGAAAAGGTGCCTGAACAGGCCGGGGCAGCAATGGAAGAAGCACCAAGGGATTAAACACCTCCCTGGGCCACAGAGGAATGCCCTAACCACAAGCAAGCCTACCTCAGGATCCCAAGCTTGGGACTGAGCTAATAAGCATGTATCCTCTGACAAAGCTCTCTGAGCTTCTGGCCGTATGTACATTTTGGAGCGCTGCACGCAGTGCCAGGAGGATTTGCACATGGCATTAACCCAGGAAACCCGCATCCCAACCCAGGAAACCCGCATCCCCCAAAGGGCTGCGGTCCTGGACTCTCCTTGCTTGATGGCTGGCTAGGGGAAGGAATATCCTGAGTTGCCTGGTATTTGGTCACACTCAGAGAGAATTGCTCTCTGAGGCCCTCGGCTGCCTTTTCGCTCTCTGCTCACACAGAACCTGGCACAACAGAAAGCTGTCGGGCAGTTGTCGGTGTCCTGACACATTACCATAATACAAATGATAATAGAAAATCTCCCCTGTACAGCCCAATGTTTTGTTTGCTTTACTGACTGCTTCTGTTCATTTAACAGATGTTTTCATTGAGCTGTTCACAATAACCTCTAGGTCTTTTCCCTGAGTGGTTACAGTTAATTTAAAATGTAGCAATGTGTATGAGTAGGTCATATTATGCCTTCCAATGCACATTAACTTGCATTTGTCAACATTTCATTTCATCTGCCATTGCCTTGCCTGTTCACCTGCCTGGATAGAGCCATTCTCAGCTTTTCAGAGCTTGCACTAAATAATAGTGGGCAACTACCATTTTTTCCATCTTTTCCTCCCCTTTAATTCTGGTTTACATTTTTAAAAGCCCAGTCCAAGCTACATCTTCCAGATACCTTCTTTTTCGCTTACCACCACACTGCAAATTGATCTTTTTTGCTCTTTGCTGTTTAACTCAGAGCTGCTACCTAACCTGTGCCAGTAATTCATTTATTTAAGGGTGTCCTCTCATTTCACTACCTTCTTCTCTACAGGTGTCTTATCTTTATTATCCATGGGAGGAGACTTCAGAGGGTATCTCCTGCATAGTGTTTCCAGTAAAACATGTGAAGAGATAATTAGCAGTGGACTCTGCCTCCTGTATATTCCCAGATTAAGTTCTCTCACTAGTTTCTGCTTCTAGTCCCTTATACAATCACTTGGTAGGAGCTCTTTTTTCCTCTCTATGCAGGGGAAAAAAGACTTTGAGCACAAAAGCAACACCATACACAGCACTTCCCCTGCCCTCTGCCCTGAGGTTTCTAGAAAGCCCATGAAGGGAACCAGTGTTCTTTGCCCCACAGTCAAGGCAGAAAGAACGAAGCAGAAGAGAAAAGGCTCTCTCAAAGCCACCTAGACTCCCAAGAGCTATTCAAGTACTCTGTCTACTACAGACTAGGTTACTGCATTTAAATACATGCTTAAGATTTAGGAATAAAGGTTTGACATTGGGCTTATTGCAAAGAAGAGGCAGGCGCTGTGCTTTTATCCCTGACCCAGCTGCACTGGCCAGTTTACCCCGAGACTGCAGGTAGCTGAGGCTGCAGCCGAAGAGCAGAGAAGCTGGTTTGCTCTCCCCTTTCCCTTCCAAACACAGGTGATTTCCACTCCAGCATTGCCACTTCTTAATATACACCGCACAGCAGCCAGAGATATAAAGACCACAGTGGAAAATTCACACGCAATTTAGAAAATCATAGAAATCATAGAATCTGTTGGGTTGGAAGGGACCTTTAAAGGCCATCTAGTCCAGCCCCCCTGCAGTAAGCAGGGACATCTTCAACTAGATCAGGTTGCTCAGAGCCTCATCATTTACCCCTCAAAGGGAAAGAAGGGGAGAGAGAGAGAAGGCTTTATGAGAAAGGGGGCTGAGTCAGCTCACAGAGCTCCACAGAGGGTCGGGCACAGTGATGGCGTGGCTGGAGACAAAGAAAAGGGGACGCTTTCCTGCCTGATCCCTGCCATCCTCCACTCCCACCAGCTCTCCCTTACTCCAGATTGTTCAAAGACACAAACCTTTGAGGATTTACTGTATGTTTCTACTCGAATTACATTTCCATATTTAAATTCAAGGAGAAAAAAAGAAAAAGAAAGCCCAAATCTAGCGCTTCATATAATCCACTGGGGAAACCTGGTGCAACAGCTTTGACCCCTTGGCACCACCTGGGCACAACAATGAAATACGAGCAGCCATCTTCTCCTTTTATTTCTCCTTAACAGTCAAAAGCAAGCTATACAAGGCAAGAAGCAACAAGGCCCACTGAAAACTGCATGCCTTGTCAGAAAATATTTATAGCAGAGCAGGGGTTTGCACTTCCTCTGTCCAGAAGAAAATGCTGCTCTAAACGAACTCCTTCCAAAACCCAAAGCAGTCTGTAAAATCATTAACATGGAAATAGTTAAGAAACTCAATACTTGGTTGTAGTAAAGCTGTCTCCCTGAATCTACAGGAAGACAGTTCCCCATTGATTCTTGTGTTGTCAAAAGAAGTAGCAACACCGTTTTGACCAGATTTGCTTTTTCTCTGCAGAACCTTATCAACCTGAATCCCGCTTTCCAAAAAAACGCATGAGCACCAATAAATTCACATTCCGGTCTGGATAGTCAAGGCCACTTCTATACCTCAGCTCCATTCCCCTCCTCTTTCTACTCCTTTTGCAATAACCAAGCAAATTGAGGAGGAACAGCACAGTAAAAATGTAGTGTTGATTATTACTATTACTGCGAGCATAAGGACCCTGGCCATTACAACATACATACATTTACCATCCACATCCAAACAGCTCACGTCCCGCCTGCAGCAACCAAGAGCCAAGACAAACACATGACCAGGAGGATTTGGAGGACGGAGGAGGGAAAAAAGTCATCATCCCCTTGCATTTCACACTTAGGGACACCAACAAGACAGAAGTTGTTAGAAAACAACCTAAGCAGAAATGCACAAAAATACCTGAGTGGGAACCTCAGCAGCCTCCAGTTTCACAGGTTGTAGAGGTCTGGCAAGGCCTTTGGCCAGGAGCGTCCCAGAACTTTTATCAGGCCTTCCTTGTCCTTGCCCAAGCCCTATAAAATGATGACAGATGAGAACTGCGCTTTTACAACTAGCTTTTGCTGATGGAAGAGACAAGGCAAAGGAGAAATGGTGGGATGGAGTCCGTGAGGCCCTGGCTGTTTGCCTCAAGGATCACAGGCTTATCCAGCTTTCTCAGTGTCCCCAAAGGTTTCTGAAGGCTTGCTCATGTATTTAAACCAAGACATTAACGTGTGTCTTTGCCTACACAGGTAGATACACTAGATATCCCGGTGTTTACCTATAGGTGCATGAAAGGAACCTTGCACTTGAGTCAGTCCATAATCAGTAGGAGACAAGTTGTCTTTTCTGTTCCCTCTTTCTGTCAGAACAGGAACCTTCACCACGGACGAGCTGTCTCCTAAAACACAGCAATGAAGAAAAAACCAAAACACCCAAACCCTGCTTAAATGCCTGCAAAGGAGCACACTCCAAGCACAAGTGACTGCTGCCCTCGTTAGGAAGGACAAAGTGTTATCAGCATCAGAGGGAGGAAATTAAAAAAAGCAACTTCGTGAAATCACGATGGTGTTTCCAGGGTAGGACTCAGGCTCATTTCAATGCTAACCAGATTATTTAGCTAGCTAATGGCTATCTCTGAAGGGATAGTTGGAATTAGTTGATAGTGATTTAATTTGTGTTGCAGATTGCTAATTAAGCCTGTGAAGAGGACAAAAAAATTAATCCATTTAGTTAAGGAGATACAATGATAGATGTGGCATATTTGAGTCATTCACATTTGGGAACAAATTAAAAGATTTTGCTCCATCTCGACTTTGAGCATGGAGGG
>VWZL01001675.1:1018-19276 GCA_013396915.1 Stercorarius parasiticus
GCCGGCCTCCCGCGCCGCGGGGTGGCCATTTCCAGCGGGTAAGCGGCGGCGGCGGTAGCACTCGTCCCCTCGCCCAGCGGCAGGGCCGGTGGCCACGGGCGAACTTTCCCGCCAAGCGGTGGTGGGCTGCGCGAGCGGCGGCCGTTGGCCGGCCGGGCCCGCCCGCAGCGCCCGGTCCTCAGAAGGACGAGCTGAGGTGGCCGGGCAACGCGGAGCAGGCCAGTGGCCACCTGTGGCCGGAGCGGGGAAGGCCTCGAGGTGCCTCTCCTGGCACGGCAGCGGCCCGCTCCTCAAATCTCCCTTCTCCCTCCCTCCCTCCCGCCTCTGCCGTGGAGGTGAACAAGTAACACCCATCAAATCCTGGTAACTGGAGGCAGTAACTGCACCTGCCATTGCGTGCAAGCGTTTCGCCATGGAAACAGTGAGCGAAACACCCCGTTGGTAACCTCCAACGTAAAACTGCAGGCCTGCTTCCTGCTGGTTGTACAGCACGAGAATCGGCGCCCTTTCCGTGCTTCCTTCTGAGGTGGCTCGAGTGACAAATAGGTGTGTTATCTCAGACCATAGAATCGCCTAGGTTGGAAGGGGCCTTTCAAATCATCTAGTCCAACCATCAACCTGACTGACACAAACCATCACTAAACCATGTCGCTAAGCACCACATCTACCCATCTTCTAAATTCCTCCAAGGGTGGCAATTCCACCGCTTCCCTGGGCAGCCTGTTCCAATACTTGATAACCCTTTCGGTGTAGAAATTTTTCCTAATGTTGATCCTAAATCTCCCATGGCGCAACTTGAGGCTGTTTCCTTTTGTCCTATCCCTTGTTACTTGGGAGAAAAGACTGAACCCGACCTCTCTACAACCTCCTTTTCGATAGTTGTAGAGAGAGAGAAGGTCTCCCCTCAGCCTCCTGTTCTCCAGACTAAGCAACCTTTCATTTGACTTTTTAAATGAACCTATTTGTCTGATATTAATGTGAATATCTGGTAATAAAGAATTAAGAGGGTTTACTCCTCCAAACTCGTCATTCAAGGAGTCTTCAATGCTGCACTTTTAACGAGACTGTTTGTATTAATAAGGATTATACATCCTTGTAAGGACTGTGGCAGCCCCTACCAGCTGTTAGCAGACAGGCAAGTGTATCAGTTTTATAAACAAAGTATCACAACAACAAAGGTTTCCAAAGGAAGGATCATTTCAGGGATGTGGGCATGACTTGCAGACAGATAGATATAGGAAAAAAATATAAATATATGTACATTTTAACGCTTCATGAATATGCTTAACATCCTCTCTGATGTAAAAAGCTGTCATTTATTTAATTCTATGCAGGGAAAGGGAATGAATCTTTAAATTGGTAAAAATTTCTGTCTTTTGAAATCTGACCCCAGTGAAACTCCGAAGAGGCCAATGGCTGTTTTGTCTGGGAAATAAAAATTGCACCTTGTTCTTGATATTGCACCATGTTTGGGACAAAATTGTTTGTATGTATGCCTCCCTTTACACAAAAAGGGTACAAACAAAATCAAACCACAGTTTTTCTGGAAAACGGCTTTCTGAAGTGACGTGCAATGCTCCTGATAAGCATGCTAAAGAAGATTGTAATTATTAAATATTATTCTAACTGGTTATATTATTATTAAATAATATTTTAACTTGTTTGTGGCCTGATTTGGGAATGCCATACTTTGTGTGTGTTTGTGTCATATTTCCCATGGTTTTGGGGCAAAAAATAAAAGACACTTTGGATCATGTTCCATTATAATGCTTGTTCCATTCCCTTCCTACATAATTTTCTTACATTGTTCCATTTATCTATAGAACGTATGTCAAGACTGGAATATTTCATAGCTGCTTTCTTGTTTGAATTTCCAAGTCCTAAGAAAGGAGTAAGCTCTTTTTTTTTTTCTTTCTTCCCTCGTCTCCCTTAGTTACATACATACATTATTAGGAAGAGATGATAATCTCTAATTTGAGTAGCAAACATCTGCAGTTTCTTCCTCAGAATTAGAAATGTTTACAACTGTAATGCTGACACGTTCAGTCTCTATGAAGCTACAGTGAGCCTGTGTGGTTATACACGTGCTGTATAATCTTGACATTTTAATCTTAAGAGTTCCCTGATGCCAGCATTTCTTAAGCATGTTTTAGATTTCTCACATCTGTTGCTTGAGCTTCCCTGTCTTTCTATGAGTCACCTGTAGTTTCCTAAAGTATTGTCTTCCCTCTTGTAAGGAAGATCTAATTTGTATTTGAGCCTTTAAACAGGCTAAGTACACATTTTTGCACATCGGTTTTACCTGCCCACTTTTAAGTATTCCCTGCCTCCAAGGGAATACTTAAAATGGCCTTTATCTTGGCCTTTAATCTTTACACTCTTCATCAGGCTATCCGCCACCAGGCAAAAGCAGAAACGAAATATGTTTGGAATTTTTTCTGTACCTAGTGACTTGGAGTATGAGTGCTATTTCTGGCCTCTCCTGTTATCTGCGTAGAATGCAACATTTGTTGTTAATCTTTTTCTGCTTTCTTCTTTGTTTTAACATCACATCAGAAAAAAAAATAAATAGAAGAAAATTAATTGCTAAAATCCAGCTTAATGGATCTCAGATGTTTTCATCCAAACTGCATACTCCAATAGCCAGCAAATCCAGTTTGCCAGTGAAGACAGCACTGTCACATTGAATCCTGTCAGATCTTCCTATATTTTCTTATAGATAAATAAATACTTCTTGACTGGTCTTGATTGTTAAAGGCAGTAGGGGATGTGCATCAGTCAAGGCAGGTAACGTTCAGCACACTGCCAGTTTAGGGTTCCAAAGACTGTTGTTTTAATTTGATTTTTCAGCCAGGTAAAACCAAAGTCAAATTCACCAAGTGATCTGTTCTCCATTTGGGCCGGTTTTCTGTTCAAGCAACCATGGTAGTTGCCAAAAACCCACCACCCAATGTTTGGAGAAATAGACTATATGTTAGACAAAAGTTATTTAAAGTATAGCTGAGGACTGGGAGTAAACCCTCCCAATCTGTCTTAATCCTTTGCCCTGAGTTTCCCAAGTGTGGTTACAAGTCTAATGCTAGTTCTGCCTTCCGCAGTCAAACTGGAAGTGTTGAACTAAGGGAATAAAAAATGACACAAAGTTTTCTCTGAACCTTACAACCCCCAAAAAAATCAGAAAGCATGGATTAAAAATTAATTTAAACTCCAGATTGGGAGAGAACTCCATAAGATTTTATGGAAAGTAGCAGTAAAGTCTCTGAATTTGATTTTAAGAAAAACTAAAAATATACTTTCTGTTTAAATCACCTTTTAAAGTATTACCGCGTGTGCTGGTTTAGAAGCTCTATTCAAATCTTCTGAACCCTCTACTCAGCACTGATCAGGCCCCATCTGGGATGCTGTGTCCCATTCTGGGCTCCCCAGTACAAGAGACACATGGGCATACTGGAGTGGGTCCAGCAACAGGCTGCAAAGATGGAGAAGATACTCGAACATCTGGTGTAGGAGGAGAGGCTGAGCACGCTGGGACTGTTCAGCCCCGGGGAGAGAAGACCTGGGGGTATTTTTTTTTCAATGTGTGTCAATATCTAGTGGGGCAAGCAACTAAGGAGCAGACCCACTGCCAGCTTCGTTGCATCTGTTGCAAGAAGAGTAATTTTTGGCAGCTGGAGTCATTAACCTTTTTAATTGCTGCAGCTAAATCTGAACAGTGCCCTGGGATCAGATCTTTTACATAAAAAAAACCCCATTTAGTTCATATAGGGTAAGAAAGCAAGTGTCCATAATAATGCATAACTTCCCTCTGCTTACACAGTCGAACTAAACTGATGAGTTCAGTTTTGTTGGGGTGGAGGGAAGGCTCATGACATCCAGCAATGTCAGAAAAAGTTTTGAATTAAGTACATTTTAGCAATAAAATACTCTGCCTTTAAGCAAAATGAGGGAAAAGAAATCATATATCATTTTATAACCTTTTATGACACAATGCTCCTTGATCTTGAGCATTGGACAAGAGTAAATGGCTTCAGTTTGCGCCAGGGGAGGTTTAGATTGGATATTAGGAAAAATTACTTCAACGAAAGGGTTATCAAGCATTGGAACAGGCTGCCCAGGGAAGTGGTGGAATTGCCATCCCGGGCGGTATCTATAAGATGTGTAGATGTGGCGCCTGGGGACATGGTTTAGCGGTGGACTTGTCAGTGTTAGGTTAATGGTTGGACTCGATGACCTTAAAGGTCTTTTCCAACCTAAATGATTCTGTGATTCTATGATTAAGAGCTGCTTTAAAAATCCTTGACTAGAAGTTAAAATCCAAATTAAAAAGCTGCTTATAAATACTGTTGACCTTAAATATGAGAGGTCCTCTCTGTTTCTACAGAGAACATAATGCTTCAAGAGAGCAGTGTAACCCCAAAATAAAGATTAGCCTTGCCTAAAGAGGAAGTTTTCTTTTGATAAGGTGTGAAGGCTTTTGCAGTATGTGTTAGATGGTATTATTTTATTTTTAAAATATACTTCAGTGCATTTTTATAATGTAGAATTTTACTTTTTTATAATGTATTTTTAAAAATGCATGTGGTGAATTAGACTTATTTTATTTAGAAGTGTAATCAGTATATCTCTTCATTTGTCTGCATCACGTGCTCATGATTACTGCTATCAGTGTGTTTAAAAGCACTGAATTAATAAATGAACGCTTAATGAGTCTCATCTAGGTGGCATTAGAAAATGCATTTCCATTCTCTAAGGAAATTATGCTGGTACTGAGCTGAAGAAGCTGCTTTAGTTCATTTATTTCGTTCCTTTGGCTTAGGAAGGATCTTCAAAATGTCAGTGTAATTCCTTACACTATCCAGGAAATATCTCATCTCCGTCAAAGGAAATATGAACTTTTACCACAGTAAATTCTGAATAAACTTACGAAACAACTCATTGTGCGTTATTTTTAATGAGCACTCCTTTCTTTTCCTTTTGAGTCATACTCCCTTATTTTGTTAGCCTTTTTTCCACTCCCTCATTTGTACCAAAAGATGAAATTGTTATGAAAGTCCTCTTAAAAATCCAGTTTCTGACAGCACTGTAAGACATGTTTACTTGGTTTGCTGCTTTGGTAGTAAACCCTACTCTGTGTTTGGGCAAAACAAAGGTCTATGACATTAGCATACAGAAGACACTACAAATCATGTTTCTTCACTAAGGCCCTATTCACCAAAACCTGAATTTAAATGCCATTTCCATCAGGTCAGGTATCCGTACACTTACAGAGGGTGCCGGAGGGAGGTGGCCTTGAGCCTGCGCTTACCTGTGCTGGACACAAGGGGTTCTGTGAGACTGGGGAAGCAGCAGCTCCTGGCCAAGCAGCAGCTGTACCCACCCACGTCGTTGCATGCCAGTCATTTCTCACATACTGTTCAAACTCTCCAGCCAAACCCGGTTTTGCTATTTAAAAGGGCAGTTGAACGCAAAGAGGCCAAAAGAAGCAAAAGACTTAGAAATAGCTCCGTATTAGAGTTTTGAGAGGGATTATGAGAGGTTTTCTGCGTAAAACTCTAGTATGATCTCAGAGGATGTTTTGAAATCCCCAACAAATTGCTTCTCACAGAGGCTGGATTAAGATCTGTAGAATAAATGCAATTATGGGCCTGTGCTACATCACAGAAAGGAAAGAGTAACAAAAACTTTAATAATAATAATAATAATTATTATTATTATTGTTGTTGTTGTTATTATTATTGTTATTATTATTGAAACAGCTCACTGTTGGCATATATTGTGATGCTTCAGTCTTTCAGGTCTATTGTATAGTTACAACTACAAAGATTAGAGATGCCCCTGTAATGAACACAGAAACCATGTAAACTTCCTCT
The DNA here is from genome assembly GCA_013396915.1 of Stercorarius parasiticus. NCBI lineage: Eukaryota > Metazoa > Chordata > Aves > Charadriiformes > Stercorariidae > Stercorarius > Stercorarius parasiticus. Next base: position 6,889 of record VWZL01001675.1, read on the forward strand.
GGCTTTTAGTACTTCTCTGGATCGCAGCGTTGAAGTAAAAAGAGTTAGAAGAGAAGAGACAAGCCTGAGGATTTTGGCTAAGTCATTGTTTCTCAGAGACCGTGCAGCAACTGGTGGCTACACAAAAAGAAAAGAAAGTGGGTGTGTGTCTCTGAGAATTCATGCTGTATCTGTTTTTCTCCTTTTTAAATAGGTATTATACATTTTGGATGCTGTATTAATTTCAGCTCACCTGAAACTTTTATATTATAACTACTAACTTCTTAACTTCTATTTTAATCTGTCACGCATTTTTTTATTATCTCATTTTCTTTTCAATATTGCCCTCCCTGAAGAGATACTTGTGTAGGATTCAGAGGGAGGAGGCTCTGTTGGAGGGAGAAAATTTGATAGGGCTGTGCGTAGGAGGATGAGCAGGACAAGGAAGAGGAGGTAATCTTCATGTTTTGGAAGGAGAGGGACCGTACCAAAATAGTGAGGTGAATTAAACAGAGAACAGAACAGCAGAAAGTGAAAGGAATGGGGATTAAGAGATTGTTTTAATAGAAACAAGGATCGATGACAAGGAGGTGTATACAGGGAGGCAGTCCATACAGAGCAGTAAAGAATCAAGGGAGTCAGTATTTTAGGAATGGAATGAAAACAGAAAGAAAAGATTTTGAAGATTGCAGCATTTACCAGGCTCTTCCAAACTGCAGTGTCTTTCATTAGAACATTGTAATAGCCATGTACCGAGGAACATTATTTTTTGTGTATCTTAAAGTACTTTAAGAAATCACAATTAACTAAAGTGATCAAGGACTGTCTGACTAGATTAGCTGTGGTATTTTGCATATCTGGGCACTCAAACTAACTACTTTGCAGCAAGGCAGCCAGGTGCCAGAAGACAGCAGCTTACTGTTAAGCATCAGGCAGTATGGAAGTTAGTATTTCCTGAAGATACAAATCTTTTGCGTAATCCTTTCTATATTATCCCCTACATCCGATGAATTCACTACCCCTCCATTTGAACTCCGACATCTATGAAAACAGAGATCCACCACCGTTCTGATTACTCCAGTTAGCACTAACTGAAAACAAAAAATTTGTACCTCCCACCTCAAAACTCTGTGGGCGTCTAGCGAAAATAGGAGCCCCGGAGAAAATCTGGAATCTCGCAGCAGAGGTTGGCTGTGGTATTAGGACATGGTAAAATTTTGACTGAACTTCAGAAATCAATTGAACAAAGGTAGATATAAACAGTTTCCATGGCATTATGTCCATCTTGGTTTGGTGACACTTGACCAGATGGTAATACGTTCATAAGTGGTGCTACTGATGTTATAGCAATTAATCTGTTGGAAACACCAAATCAGAACACAAAGCCATTCATGGCTATTACCTAGATGAATACTCTGTGTGAAATTTATTTTCTTTACGTTAATAAGAGGTAAATTGTGTGACAAGTCAATTGAGTTGTGTAGTGACTTAAATATGATGTCAAATTATCACCCCAAACTGTTGATTACAGTGTTACTAATAAGAACTAAGGCAACCAGCCACCTACTCACCTACCTAAGAGATAAGCCGATCTGTTTCTGTTAATGAGGATTAGCCACAGTTATGGAAACCATTGATTTGCGTATGTACAGATAAATGAAATTGAACTTGTGATACGCTATTGTACTTTATTAAAAAAATCTGCAGTATGCTAGCATTTGGAAAACTTGAAAAAATGCTGAGCCAGACTCTGATATGGTGCAGCCACATTGTCCTGATTGAGTATCTAGAATTGTCATTCTTTACTGCTATACTGCAGAGTTTCACATGTGTACTTAAGGATTGTTTCACTGCGCTGCAACTACAATCCTGATAAATGCAAAAAGGCCCCAAAGATCCAGAGGCTTTTCAAAACTTAGTCTAGTGCTTCTCATAAATCCAAAATTCACACAGAAATTTTCAAGAGAAAATATTCCTGGGAGACTGGTTTTCAAATTCATGCCTGGAAGGCTAGAAAGATGTTCAATAGGATTGTTTTAATCACAGATCTGCATCAGATGAAGAAACTGTACACTTCAGATCAGTGAAAAATGCCAAAAGAGGCGGAAAAAAGAGTAGGTTAGCACTGCACATCTTATTTTCTTTATTTCTGGTCCATTTAGGAATGGTCATTTTTCATATAGGAGAAGAATAGCAATGGGAGAATGTTGCAGAAATAATTGCGCAATTGTGACTATCTAACACACAAGTAGGCACTGGAAATCTTTGGACAGAGCTTCACAAACTGTGGCACATTCCAGTGGTGGCACACGGAGCGTTCCTGAGCAGCGTGCTGTCCAGGAATGAGCCAAGAGCTGCTGCTGCAACGGTGGCTTTCAACAGCAGATTCAGCTATTGCGCTTCCTCCTCTGCAGGCCCGATCAGGGTCCCCAGAGCACACTGACAGAGGTCTTTGTAGTGGTACTTAGCGAATCCTCCTCCAGTTAACACTGTAGGTGTGATCCACTTCCAGATGCCTCATATGTCTGAGGGAAGATTAACAATCCAGGCTATTCCACATTCCATGCTTCAATAATTCTGAGGTAAAATCATTATGCCCAAGGTGGATTTTTTTTTCCGAGTATAGCTAATGTTGCACTATAATAATATTTTTTATTACTGTTAATTAAGAATCTTGCCTTCTTTGAATTCTAATTTTTTAATTAGACTGTCAAATTCATCACAAGTGGGTTCCCTTCATCATAAAAAAGCTAGCTTTCTTCCTCATGTTTCCATTCCTTTGTTATGTTCTTATGAGCTTACAAATCTGTAAGCACTTTTCTCCATTTGCAGGCCAATGCGGGGAGGTCAGGATGTTTATAAGGACCTGGAATTCCAAAAAATTCATTTTGTATTTTAGTTTTGATTATTGCCACTTCGGCATAATAACAACATCCATCCAGTTAAAAGTTCAGTTTCATTGGAAATTGCTTTTTTTTCAGTGAACGACTGCTAATCAAAAATGTATGAGCTATGCTTTCATAAGTAAAAAAATAGTAAAATAGTCTCATAAGTAAAATAAAATAAAAAATGGAGAGTGAACAACTTTCTGTTCTAACATGGCCATCTGTCATTTATAAAGACATCACCCCATTAACCTGTCTAATCAACTCCATTCTTTTTTCAAAGTTGGTTAAGTAAGTTTATGAGGAGACATAGATGTTCTCTTGATTAAATCTGTTGTAAAACGGCCTCCCTGGTCTTCTGCTTTGTGTGCATTTACACATATAAAGGTAATTACAAGTACATATCACTACTGTAAATTCCATGCTTGTCATATTACAGTACATGACATTTTCATTTCCTCCTGGTGAAAATGAAATCTGATATTTTCTATTCAAGCAATAATGACCAATTAGAATTTGTTATTATTAATGTTTGTCTTAAAGTGCTCCAAGTCATGAGGTGGTTTCCTCCCAGGCAGTTGAATTTATAATGTGGAAAAAAGGGGGTTGACATGTTGTTATACCACCTTCAACCATTCCCTCTCAAGCCTGGTTATTCCTTCAACAAACTGGGAGATCCCTATGGAAAACCCACAATGTAGGGAAGAATATTACTCAGTTCAAGTTTAAAGTGGAGAGTTGAAATAACTGATTCTCCTTGTCAGAAATGTCTGAAGTCTGTCTCTGACCTTTCCTCCCTGACATTTTGCTTTTATCGCAGGGACCAGGGCTTCGTTCTCTTGCAAGTGAAGGTAGCTCTGCAGAGCTCAGAGTCAGTTAAGTTGCATCAGTTCTGATGCAAAGTGGTCAGCTCTCTTCATTGGGATTTCTTCAGTGCCTTCACGTTCTACCAGTCATGGGGAAACTATTGGAAACTGACCCTTTGAGGAACTGCCCAAGGAATGAATTCAAATGACTGTGCTATACCTGGGAAGCACAGTAGGAAGGCTTCTATAATATGCAGTCAAAGTTTATGCAAATAGCTGAAACACTGAATATGTTTTAAATGTTTTACTAGTCTCTTAGATAAAGTTCCAAATTGGCAATGATAAAGATGGCATTTTATCAAATATAACCTATTTCAGCATTTGGATCATTTTTTTATTGCCTGGTTCTTCTTTTATTTAAAATAAAATACGTGTCCTCAAATCCTGAGATGAGTAGATTTACACATATGGAGAATTTTTTGTAAAGACCCTTCGGTGATGATGGATAGCACATTTATTTTTAGAGGAGTAGTGACCGCTTGGTTTGAGAACCAAATCTCATTACGTTATAGGTGAAATCTTCTCTCTAGAAACTTTCTTCTTTCTCTAACCAGAGGGACAAGCGATGCACAAACCCACAGTGAAGAGAGGAGAAAAGACACTTCTATATCGTGTGTGGAGGGAGAGAGGGTTAAAAAAGAGCAAGCAGTTGGAATTATGTCACGACACACCATATGATAGAAAGCAGATGACAACTTTTGGGGTGCTCCGTTTGGAAGATGGAAATGGATCTGCTCTACTCCCACTGAAATGCCGTGGAGGAGGCTGGTAAAGAATCATCTGGGGAGTATTACAGCTCAGGGAATGGCCAGAATGTCTCTTGACAGATCTCAGGTTATTAGAAATTCAAAGGCAGTCAAAAAATACTCAGACAAAAAAATAAATACCCATAACCTTGTCTCAAGCACAGAGACAGAGGAACAGAGAATTTGTTTCTGAATCTGGCTGCCCACTTTTTCCTCTCTCCCAGTTCATAAGCACATGTAGCATAGTCACAGACACAAAGTGGCAACCGTTTCATCACCTTTTTCTCTCCTTGAAGAAAACTGACACTTTGAAAAACAAGGAGTAACCTTATGCCACCTTTACAGTCTGAAGGCAACTGGATGTAATACCTTGTGGCAGCTAAAATTCTAATCCAATATTGGCAATTTTTAAAATTGAGTGGTTGTGCACAGTTTGAGATCTATTTTACTGGCTCTTGCCTTACAAATTTCTTTTTCTCAAAAGTGAGGAGAGCTAATAGCAGCAGTAGCAGAGAGTAGAAGCAGAAGTGGCAAAGTACAAACTCTCTAAACTTCAGCGTGTCCGGGCAGCTCGCAGACAGGACCTCACGGGAGGGTGCTCTGAAGGGCCAAGGGCCACAGAGAGCGGCTCAGTCTTCGTGAGCAGCCTCCTGAAAGCACAAGGAGGGTCCATCCCGAACTGCAGGAAAATGGGTGTGCGTAGCAGGCAGCCAGACTGGCTGAGCAGGAAACTCCCAGCTGAGTTCAAACGTGAAAAGGAAGTGTATGGGGCTGGAAGTGGGGATGGGCTGTGCAGAAGAAACAGAAGTATTGTGGACACGCAGGGATGGAGTTGGGTGTTACACGCTGTTACACGTTGCCCAGAGATGCTGTGGAGTCCCCAGCCTTGAAAATTTTAAAAACTTAAATGCCTAAGACCCTAAGCAACCTGACTGAACTTCGGAACTAGACCTGCTTCCAGCAGGAAGCAGAAGTTTTTACTATCTCTACAGAAAGGCTACTTGCAATTTTAACTTAGACATATGAATTGAACCTAATTTAAACCCAGTCCTTACTGTTTCATTTCTGGCAGTCTTTCTTTTCAAATTGTGTGAAATTTATGTACCACTATGGGGTTGTCTTTCTGGGAGGGGATGTCAGTTTTCAAAGCAGAATCTGCATTGTCATGAAGATTTTAAAGATGGAATCAATTAACAGACTCATTTAATGTAGGCTAAAAATATTTTTCTGAAGAAATATAGACCAGAGTCTACCTTTTAGTTATTTCTTTCTAGGTGTATAGGCATTTATAAAAGTATAATGGGATTTTTTGAAATGAGAGGTACTTCAGGGTATTGTTAAAAATTGTCTTGTTTTGCAGGTTGTTAGTTATAGAAAAAGAGGTTAACAAATATTTTCTGATACCCAGTCATATCAGAGGAAAAAAAACCCTGTGTGTCAGCATAATGAAAAATACATAATATGAGTGTAGCAGGGATTTTCTACAACATTCACTGCATTCTTTGTTCAACAAGTTATATAAATGGGTCTAAAAATATTTATAGTAGAGAAGTGAACTAGGTGACTTCTTGATGGCACTTACTTCCTGTAAAATCTTTCTGTAATTTCTTTGTCAGGATATCACATTATTACAGACCTGAGCCCAGGGTTGAGAAGTCTTTCCGCAAAAGCCCATGCCTATTGAAATACACTAAGATATCTTTAGTTAGAACATCATGATTAGCTGAAAGAGATACAAAAAAGAAGGGCTAGATGCAGAGAAATAAAGGCTTCCGTGTTCTGGTAGTGCAGCTGGATTGGTTTTGATGACAATGCCATGTGTGGTTATTTTCCCCCTCTTTTCTTTTTGAGTACACTTCCAATAAAACGGCAAGGGTATTTATCCATTTCAGAAGTATCTCTCTTTTTCAACTTAAGTTTGTATCTTAAAAGGATACAAAATTAAAAGAGGTTATCATTCAGTTGCATGTAACTTCACTGTTTGAATTTATAAATATTGTGAACTGGAGTCTCGCTTAAAGAAAGGAACAAAAATGGAATAGAGGGTTTGGGATTCAGCTGTAGAAAATAACCATAAGTATTCATATGTTTTTAGAGGCTGGAATCCCAGTGTTACAGGAGTATGAATGTTATTGGGGACTGGATATAGTATTACTCTACTGATAAGTCTATTTTTCACTTTTTGAAAAAGAATGTTCCACTAAAATTATGACTGCCAGATTTCCTACACCACTTGTTACTCTCAAATATTTTGGAGGCTTCCATGATCTTAATACAAAAAGGGATGATTTGGCCCTGGCACCACATATGCACTACGCACTATGACACTTCAGACAGCTGGTAGTCTGAAGATCACAATTTGGAAACCCTTATGTGAGCAAATAACCATGTTCTCTTCTTACTGAATTAATTTAACTAGCCACATTGTAAAATTATACTGCAAGCCATTCATGATCCTTGAGATGAAACATGATACTCTAAAATGATGCTTTACAGTGAAACATTTGTTCCTTGAAAGGACAAAAAATCCACAGAAATATCTTAATATAACTTAATAACATATCCACCTAGTACAACTGATGATTGGGTAAATTGACATTCAGCCGTATGCCTTTTAGACAAAAACTTTTAAAGTCACATTTTCTTAATTTGAAGTGGGTGATGGATAAAATGCATGAGGAAACTCAGATTTTTCTGCCAACTGCAGCATAGTGGAAATCTCCTTGCATAATGAGGTGTTAACTAAGTCATGCTTCTGCAGAATGATTTAAAGTGTGATTCCACCACCAAGAGACTGTAAAAAAAGCAGGGCTCCATAGTGTCTCAGTAACTTCAGCATAAGATATGCTGAGTTTGCAAGGCAAAAAGGTGGGAATGTTTGGTTTGGGAATTTTTCCCCTCCTAGTTTCCAGTCCCCCAAACTCCTCCTTTGGGCTCTCATGCATCATTAGCTGGAATAAATTATCATCAGACTAAATTGCATGATTAACTATAGCTGAGTTGGCAGTAGAGGGAGAGAGACTTCAACCTGCACCATAGGCAAATTTGGTAGGAAATAACCGATAAAGAAAGTGCTCAATCACCTCAACTAGGGCACTTTTACAAAATAGTCTTTTATAGAAGAATCAGAGCTTTAGGAAAAGTATAATAATGAGGCAAAACAAGCTTGTATAAAAACATGCAATGAGTTTCAGAAAAATTCACTACAGTCAGAAAACGATCAGTCTTATGCATAAATTTCAGAATGTTCTATAAAACATTGGGAAAAAAAACATCAGAGAACTGAGAAGCACACAGAAAAATACAATTTTGATAATCAATGATTTGCTTAGCAAAAAAAAAAAACAAACCCAAAAAACCAAACAACAAACCAAACCAAAAAAAACTAGAGAGAATAGATTTTTTGCAATGCAAATACTTGACAAAGAAATATCCTAAAACAGGTAAATCTGAATAATCCACAGAAGTGTAATCTAAAAGCGCAGAAGATTATAGAGCGCAGGCACTATCTGTCCCCCCACCCTGTTTAATTTGCAGAAGTAAAAAATTAAGAGGCAGCATATAACATCTGGTTTCTATTCCCTACAGAGACCACATTTAATTGTGCTTATAGAAAGAGACGATGATTTTTGTCTAAAACAGCTTTCTGCTCTTTAAAATCCTCCAACCATAGTACTCAGTATCTTGGCTCTGCCTGTGCAGAATCTCTCCAATCCACCCTCCAAAGCAGCAGCAGCAGAAGGAAATGCATGATGATTTTCTGGGGGGTGGGCAGATATTGGGAGACATTGGCACCTGCCTCCCCTGCCCGTTCCCCACTGCTGGGGCTGCAGCAAGGAAGAGAAGAGGTGAGAGGGGCTGGAAATGCAGTGTGCTACCCTGTTATTATGTGGGCTGGAAAGTGAGCCGTGCTAGCCGTAGTTTTTTCTTCGTAATTTATGTGTTATGTCCTAATGTTTCACTACAGTGGGATTCAAACTATTCAGACTATTTTTAATTAGCAAGGACCCGCAAAGGAAGAAAGCTGTATTCGTACAAGGAAACAGGACAACACAGAAGTTCTCATGTGAGCCAGGGTTCTGAGGAAAATAGTGTCAATGAGGCACAAGGCTGCCTGCATCTAGACTTATACTGTGGTGTAAATACTTACAGCTACCTAAATAATGTAAATTTGAAGCAAAATCAAAAGCAGAACATTAAATAGGCTATAGCAGTGCTATGAAAAAGCATATACTTGCCAAGAATGAACACTGCTTGGCAAAGCACTCAGACCCTGATTTTTTTCTGCCTAAATCACACCTGAACCGTTGACTGATGTTACTCCAAATTAAATTTAGGTTTGATTAATCTGTTCCTTAATATCTTCTTGTTGTAGGCAAGAATAAAGAGTTATACAGAACAAACCTAAGTATTTTTCCTAAATTAGAGGCTTTTATGTATGAAGACAACTTAAGTGAATTTGCCATCAGGCTCTAGCATGCTGTACGGAGACAGAGAGTTGGTATGCAAGTTATTTCTGTAGCTCTACCTCGTCTATAACATCTGCTAAACTGGAAGTGCAAAAACAGTTGTAGGAGTTATCCGAGAAGGGGAGAGGGGAATTTAAAACAAAGGGCTTGTGTTTTACTTTGCTTGTAAGACAGAAGCAAAGGGCAATTTGGGGATAGTGTATGCTTAGTTATGCATAGTTATGTATGTATGCATATATATGTATGCTTTATGACAACTAAAATAAAAGGGAAGAATGCTTTTTTACACCCAGAAAGAATAATTTTCCTGATTTAAATACTGAGTAAAATGCTGATAATTCCTTCATCAAACATGAGTACATAAATAAATTATACAAGAATAATTATTTTGTTGTGCACTATATTCATAAATATTAGATAGGAAAAAAAATATCTCAGTACAGAAAGCAACAAAAGCTAGCAGGTCTCTTGAGTTTTCTTTTTATTAAAATAAATCAGTAGTCTTGCTGGGATTTCTTAAAAATAATTTATGTCCAGAAGTTAAACATGTTTAAATAAATTGACTGCATAGATCTTCCAAAGAAAGAAAGGCCTAACGCTATACTCAGATTTTTGGAGAGAGTTTCTTGGTTTTTTTCTGGTGGGTTAAAAAGTGTATGTTAAATAAAGCATGGTTTCTGATGATTACTTGATAATAGTTTGTACGGTCTGTGTATAAAAAAATTGCAGGTTTCTATAAAAGTGTCTGTTTTGGTAGGAACTGCTAGTTTTCACTGGTGGTTTGAAAAAAAAAGGTATCTCAAAGTTAAATTTCTTAGGAACACTTTAAAAAAAACCTTTGACACACGTAGCAAGAAGAAAGCATTATTAAAAGGATGATTATTGAAATAGAATGAATCGAAATCAATTTTGTTTAGGCTGGAAACCTGAAAGGACAAGACCAAACAAGACTCTCATGCCCCCTTTTTTTAAAAAGAAGAACAAATAGTCATACCCTAAAGTGTTGACTAAGCTGTATGCTGTTAGCTCTCCTTGACTGTAAAGGTACCCCTCACTTCGTCCGTGCTCTGTAATAAGGATGGTGTCTTCTCCTTTCTTCTACCCTGTAGAAAGATCTTTGGGACTGATTTGATTTAGGGAAGTGGAGAATGGGGAAGTTTCTGATACTTACATTGTCTTTGTCTTACCCAAAAATTAGTAAAAAAGGGTACTACAGACCCCATCACGTTGAGGAAACTGATTACAAAGGCCAGTAATGTTGGGTCGCAGAGACAAAAATCTTGAAACGGTTAAGCAGTTTCATGGGAAATGGAGAAAGCTAGAGAAGACAGGATATGTTGCTTCCTCTATGTTTCCAAAGATTTATAGGGAGTACACAAAACCTCCTGGCTTCTGAATTATGAAACCACATTTATTCCTAGGCAGGGGTTGCAAGCCCATATAAGGAGGCAAATCCTCTATTTCCCACAAAGCCTTCCCCCTCCCCCAGTAGAGATGCTAGACCTTCATAGGAAGTGATAGGACAAGGGGTTAATGGCTTCAAACTGGAAGAGGGTAGATTTAGATTAGATATTAGGAAGAAATATTTCACTATGAGGCTGGTGAGGCACTGGAACAGGTTGCCTGGGGAAGTTGTGGAGGCCTCCTCCCTGGAAGTGTTCAAGGCCAGGCTGGATGGGGCTTTGAGCAGCCTGGTCTAGTGGGAGGTGTCCCTGCCCATGGCAGGGGGGTTGGAACTGGATGATCTTTAAGGTCTCTTCCAACCCAAGCCATTCTATGATTCTATGATAATTAAAGTGAGAATGTCTTTCCATTATCTTTCAAACCCAGTTCTAGTACAGACAGGCATGTCTTTCATAACCAGTTCTGGCCATACGAAATTATTTTGTTTTACAAGATGGCTATAAAAACCGTGTTGCACAACTCACCTCCTCTTCCGTCTCCTGTCAGTTGCCAGGCATCTCCCTCATGGGCCAGTCTGGTGGGACAGTGGACAGGATTCTTACAGTCCCTAGTGAAGCCACCTTGTGTGGGGCGGTAGCGAAGTCTAATGATCCTTCCCGTCTCCTCAGCACTGGTGAGGCCACACCTGGAGAACTGTGGCTCAGCTTTGGCCAATGGCAGGTCCCCCTTGCAGATGGCTGGAACTAGCTCCATCCACCATGGAGGCAGCTCCTGGTGTCTTCTCACAGAAGCCACCACTGCAACGCCACTGCTACCAAAACCGTGACACATAAACCCAATACAGAAACAATTTAAAAAGAGAGCGCGTACAAGAAACATAGGCAAGAGTTAAAAACTAGGGACACTGAACCACATAGGGGGAGATGTTGAAAGAAAATTTTAAAAGTGACAGGTGACAAGACATTGCAGGAGGAACTCATCAATGATCTGGAGGAGGGGATCGAGTGCACCCTCAGTAAGTCTGCAGACAACACCGAATTGGTGGGAGTGTTGATCTGCTTGAGGGTAGGAGGGCGCTACAGAGGGATCTGGACAGGCTGGATCGATGGGCTGAGGCCAATGGTATGAGGTTCAACAAGACCAAGTGCCGGGTCCTGCACTTGGGTCACAACAACCCCATGCGGTGCTACAGGCTTGGGGAAGAGTGGCTGGAGAGCTGCCAGGTGGAAAAGGACCTGGGGGTGTTGGTCAACTGCCGGCTGAATATGAGCCCAGGTGGCCAAGGCGGCCAACAGCATCCTGGCCTGTATCAGGAACAGTGTGGCCAGCAGGACTAGGGAAGTGATTGTCCCCCTGTCCTCGGCACTGGTGAGGCCCCACCTCGAATACTGTGTCCAGTTTTGGGCCCCTCACTACAAGGAAGACATTGAGGTGCTGGAGCAGGTCCACAGAAGGGCAACGAAGCTGGTGAGGGGTTTGGAGCACAAGTCTTATGAGGAGCGGCTGAGGGAGCTGGGGTTGTTTAGTCTGGAGAACAGGAGGCTGAGGGGAGACCTTATTGCTCTCTACAACTACCTGAAAGGAGGCTGTAGAGAGGTGGGCGTTGGTGTCTTTTCCCAAGTAACAGGTGATAGGAGGAGAGGAAACAGCCTTAAGTTGCACCAGGGGAGGTTTAGACTGGATATTAAGAAAAATTTCTTCACGGAAAGGGTTATCAAACTTTGGAACAGGCTGCCCAGGGCAGTGGTTGAGTCGCCGTCCCTGGAGGTATTTAAAAGACGTATAGATGTGGCACTTGGGGACATGGTTTAGTGTTGGACTTGTCAGCGTTGGGTTTACGGTTGGACTCGATCTTAGAGGGCTTTTCCAGCCGGAACGGTTCTGTGGTTCAATGAATCACGCCTCGGGGACGGGGGGCGGTGGAGGCGGCACAAGATGGGTCCCTCGCTGCCTCCTTTCCCCCACCAGGCGGCGGCGCGAGGCCGGCGGCGACTCCGCGCGGGCGCGCGCTGCGGTGCCGCCTTCCGGCCGCCAGGCGG
>VWZL01001675.1:19400-60079 GCA_013396915.1 Stercorarius parasiticus
GGGGACGGGGAGGGGGGGCACCGAGCAGCGGGCGGCAGCGCGGAGCACGGCGGCGCCTCCGCGCATGCGCCCTCCGCGCGCGGCCGGAGCTTTCACCGCTGGCTGACCTTGCCGGGACACCGTCCCCGTCCCTCCGGGGCTCTCCCCGCCACCCGCCGGTCGACCGCTAACGAACCCAGAGCCCACTTTCCCCCTGGGTATCCCCCACCGGGCCGGGGAGCTCGGCGGCGGCCCCCGCCCTCCCCGGCCCCGGCCACCCGGCTCCGCTCACCTTCTCCCTCGGTGCAGCCGCAGCCCGGCGGTGGGGGCTCAGGGCTCGGTCCCGGTCCTTCGTGAGGGCAGTTCTTACTTGGCAATTACTCTGGAATATTTAAGCCAATTTAGCATTATGGCCTTAGGCCCTTTCCCATGTAAGGTGTTGAAAAAATGCTGTTGCTACTACAGTATCATCGAGTTCTTTATGAACTGCTGCTTGGTGCCCGAGCACTGCAGTGTTGTTTCACTGGGGAGTTTTGTTCTCCACCTTTCTTCCATAAAGCAGGCAGCACAAGATGCCATCCAAGCAACTTTTTTGGCCTTACTGCTGCTTTCTCTTTTGTTAGTGAGCCAGCTGTGTTGGGATGCGGACGCTAGACGTGCCTCCCATAGACCAGAAAGCCTGCACGTGGAGGTCACCATGCAGCAGCTGGTCTTCAAGTAGCTTCGTCCCAGGTGATGCAGTGCCTTGCACTCAACCTGTCCTTAGACCGGTACTTGCTAGTACTGGGTGGGATGCAGGGACCCATGGTTCTGGGTCAAACATACATCTCCAGGGGCTGGCACAGTATCCCAGCCTCCTCGTGCCTGTGGGGACAGCTTTGGTCCTGCAGACCAGAGAAGGAAGCCTTTTTCAACCTAATCCATAAAAAAAAAGACAGAAAAATCACTACAGATGGGAGGTACCAGTACTACTTGATATTATTAAAATAAAAATAGCTGGTAGGTGTGTGTTAATGACCCCTAACAATCCATCTCAGCACGTCTATGTAGAGTGAAACGCCTCATTTCTTCAGGCCAGGAAAGCTTTTTAATCTCAGGATGAAGACCTAGCCCAGTCCACCCCTCTGGAGGCATGATGGCATCAGCATGTCTTTCTCCTGGACTGTTTTCTCCAGGATGAGCATGATCCAGTCAGCAACCAAGAGCTGGTGTGCAATCCTCCCCTTTCTTGGCAGATCTGTTTCCAGACCAGGTGCCATCACACTGCGTCAGTCTCGGAAGCTCTAGCAGGGAAGCTCCAGGCTGCTGGCCTGCAAGTCCAGAGCCCACACAGTATAGGAATGCCCGAACAGTCTGCCCCGCTTCATTGACAGCTCAACCGATGTTTATTTGCCCAGCCAGGCTTTGTAATGCTGAAAGGGCTGCTGGACTCAACGTCAGCACAGTAGTTTGCATCTCCAGCCAGAAAGCAGTACTTTTCTCCATGGGGCACAGCACAGCACTGAGCTGTTCCTTTAGCTTAACGCAGGGCACACGACCTCACGCTGAAAACACAGCAAGACATACGGACCAGGAGTAAGTTTCCTACCTAGGAGGCGTAAGGGCTAAGAGCGTGGCGAGTGCTGTTTTTCCTCCTTCATTCCTGAGCTGCAGTTCAACTGAAGCCACTGCTGGACTAGGAAACAGGCTCCCTCTCCAGCTATCCATGGGTGGTTCAAGGTGGACCCAAAAAGCCTGCATGATACAGGCCACAGGTTTGAACTATTTTCCCCCTGTAGTGAGTCCAGTAATTTCCATCCAATTAAAATATCTCTTCAAAAAAAGACATCCAATTTCTCCATGAAGAGGCAGATAAAAGCTGGCATGCATCTGTAATTTGTGAAACAAAAAACAAGTGAGAAGCTCAGGAGCATGTAACACAATGCGCCATCTCGGCACACACAGGTAACACACCCTTTGCTTCCCAACCAGAGAGACGGAAATCATCATCAGCTGGGCTTTCTGCATGCATGTCCCCTCAAAATGCAATAATTTACACGAGAGCGAATTAGTGGTGCTAGCTTTTAAAACAAACAAGCAGAAAAAAAAGAAATAGAGTCCAGGTTATTAGAGTAGGAAATTAAAGGGCCTATGAGCTAGATACTTTCACCTCTGTAACATTTTTTACTGAGTTTGAGTAATTCCTTCTTTAAGAGATGGAGCAGAAATACTGCAAGTTACAGACCTTCCCCTCTTGAGGTTTTGCAGCAGGTGACTGTGCTGAGGAAGAATCATCATCTGACTCCCCTCAGGGAAGACTTGCACCGTCTCCATCTGCTGTGAAGGAGAAGAGCAATACTGGACTTCTACGAAGTCAAACATTTACATCAAAATATCCCAGGGAAGAATCTTGACCTTGAGCACTAGACGAGTAATCATCTACTATAAGAACCCAAAGGCAAATTACTCCCTGACTGGGCTGGCACTTGCCCAGGCAGTGGTCCAAAGCTTGGGTATCACCAAAAAGCACCACTGCTGGACATCAGGGATGTTTCTGCCGCACCCTAAAAGCAGAGGGAGCTGCTGCAGTGATCAAGCAGGTCAATGCACAATGCCACTTCTCCCCAGAAGAGAACTGATTACAAAATGAATCCAGGTTCAGTGAAGCAGCAGCCAGCAGTGTCAGCGAATGCCGGACATCTTCCCTTTGCACAGGAAACGCAAGGAAATAAAAACATGTTTGAGTGCCTCAAAAAAATCAGCTCACACAGGGAAGAGTGAGCAGGGAGTCTCTGACTCCCTTGGATCTGTATGGGACCCCTTTTGGACTTGGCTCGCCCAGGACTTTTCAGCAAGCCTTGATCCGACCTCAAGCGTTGTGCTTCCTGACTTGGTCGGTCTGTCCCTGTAGGACAACAGGCTTGAGTGCGTCCCAGGATGGGTGGTGTGAAGCAGCCCACCTACTGTATTTGGGTGCCCCAGGGGACAGGAATACCTCTGCTTCTTGCAGTCTCTGCTAAAGCCACCTTGCTTGGGGCGGTTGCAAAGTCTAATGATTGCCCTGAAGCACAGGTTTTGCTGAGGCAGAGTTGTCTGAGAGTGGGATATCCAGGGAACCCAGATACATGAACTACTCCTGCCTGCAGGCAGCACTACTCCAGCACCACCCTGGGGTTTTCCCTCCGAGACCAAAATGGAGCAGGGAATTTAAAAATGGATTTTACAGCAGTTGGCTCCTGTGGTGGTGTATAGCCGATCCCTATGAGAGCTGCTGGCAAGGGGAAACCACAGCCCTGGCGAGGCACGGGATGCAACAGCAAAGATCTTTTCTGTCCCCCACAGGCTGCAGAGTCTCAGCAGGACTTGGCCAGTACTCGTGCTCTTTTTCTTCATGGAGTTTGCATTCGCAGAGTCTTTTCAATAAAAGGAAATACTTTCTAATACGAATCAGTGCAATAGAAATTGTGATGTGACTTATTTAACTAACATGCAGATCATGTTACATGATTTATTTCTGTACCAGAGTCCAAGGTTATATTTAATGCGCCCTTTGGATTCTCCCTGGGAATGAGGAAGGGAGATGAATGGACACACATCTTAGAAGAACTGCTGTTTTCAGAGTTGGTCCCAATGACTAGCAACAAGACGTAAAAGTATTTTTGTCAGTGAGGAGGGCATTTACAAAAATATTGCATTTCCAGTGGAGCAGGCGATGACTCTCCTCTACAGGCAAAGGAGGATAGCTCTGTGGGGAGACAGGTTGCTGCCCATGTGGTGATTCAGGGAAAAAGGATTAGGACAACTTTGCAGCCTATCTGCCATCTCACCCCAGCTTTTGCTATTGCCCTGTCTATGAGCTGCAAATACTCAGACACCCCTTAGTCTGGCCTTCGCGTGGGTTTTGCTTTCTTCCTTGTCAAGCCACTTTTGTCTTCAGTCTTCCCATAAAATACATCCCATAAACTGCCATTTTGATGGCACCGTGATCCTGCATTTATAAATGCAAATGTAAATGCAAAATGCCACTGTGATCCTGCATTTGTAATTCTATGCCTGGTTCTATGAAAGGCCCCCGTTCTTGAGAAGAATGTGCAACGAGGTCCCCTAACTGCAAGATCCCAACCAAACCTACTCTCCTTTAGCACCCAAGAAGAGACACAATGTGAGAACCAAAAAGCAACATCTTCACCCATCAAACCTGCAAATAAAACCAAATTAGTTACCTGAAAATCTCCTCAGCAATCTAGTCCTTCCAGATATACACCTGCACAGCACGACAGACAGGTTTTCTTGGTGTCAGGCAATTAAATCTCTATGAAGATATAAATCAAAACACCAGCTTACAAATCATCATCATAAAATGTTGCTGGAGGTTATGTTTCCCTGTTTCTTTTCTACAACTTACTAACGTTGGATCTTTCTGGAATATGCTCTTTTAAATTTGTCAGACAGTAAGCCACAAATTGAATTCAGGTATATGGATGAGTCTTAAAATCTTGCAAATAATATTGTGAACATTTGTTGAAGCTGCTTGTGCTTTCATTGGTTGGATATTATGTTCAGTTGAATCCGTTCCGTATTATTATGTAGATGCATGCACAGACATAAAGCTATCAAATGTGTTATAGCTACTCACTGTGTTTTCCTTCAAAGCATCTGAAGGTCTGTCCTGTCAGATGGATTGTCCGCCTGTAACTGGTATCTCCCTCCTTGATTTATACGTGTTGGTAAAGTGCCCAACAAGGAGCTGGGCCATCTGCAACAGGTGTCTGCTGTCTTGATTTCTTACTGTCATAGACTGAAGTCTGTGAAATTTAACTTTGCTGCACTACAGAATTACCTTGCCCTCTGAGACAAACAAATTAAATTTGCTGCTGTATATTGTGTTGTACTGGGCACTCTGCCTTTTCTTTATTCCAGCCTTACGACATCAAAGCATTCATTGAAAAAAGATGGTATTATACTGTCTGCATTAAGTGACATTTTACTGTGCAGATCACACTGAGTCTTGTTAATTTCCATCTCCCTTATGTTGTTTCTAGTCAGATGTTATTAGAAATTCCAGTAAGAAATAAGAATAATATTTTGTATGGCTTTGTACAATATTTGAGTCAAGTGCAAATGCAAAGGTCAAGTGTTCCTATGTGGTCAACAAGTGATAAGCGATGTTTAATCATGTCCCATTTAAAATGAGTTAGTTAAAAGACAGTCTAAAAGTGCTGCTTCTCCAAACGTTCACACAGTAATTCACTGAATTCAGAAATGGGTACATTGAGACTGCCATGATAAGCGGAGGCCCCTGGCAGCGCAGAGGCCAAGCAAAGAGAGACAAGAGGTGCCTGTGGAGAGGAGGAGGTATAAATCTTGGAGAAACAGCAGGCAACTCAACTTACCTTGAGTAATGTGTTAATGGTGACCGTATAACAGCTGGTCTTCTGGTCTTGGCTCCCCTGAAATAAAGAGCCAGGGTCCTTGTCTCCCGTGTGCCTGGAGTACTGGTTATCAGCCCCTGCAGAGATGTCTCAGGGAATGGCCAGGTCTCCTTCTTGGCTGCCCAGAGTCTGCTTAGGGACACTGCGGCATGCAGAAAGGATCCTCCGTTCCAGCTCTGCAGTTTCAGCCCAGACCTAAAGCGGCATATTGGAAAAGATGCACTCTAGCATCTCAGTCACTGTTCACACTGTGATTCAGGATTGACAGCTGTTAAGACAGAAGCAGCATGTGTACATGTTGCAAAAAACAGACCTTGTAAATCCTCAAACAATGTTGGCAGGGCACAACGGCAACGCACTCTGCTCCGTGTGAGAGGGAACTCTGTCCAACCATAGCCGGAGCATGATGATCCCAGGGAGAAAGGAAATGGGGCCGGAGAGGAGGGAGATTTAATGAAAGTTAAATGTAGTTTCATGGAGCATCTTGGCTGGATCTGTTCTACAGTAAAAGCTTTACTGGTGTCAATAAGAAAATTCCCATTGATTTCATTGCTATGAGATGACTCCCCCCATCCCTCCAAAAAAAATAAAGTTCTGGAAAAAAACAGGAGGCACTGAGTGTCATTAATTCCCCATGGAAATGCATTGTTGAAAAAGCATCATGGCTTGTGGACTCAAGCACTAAATAAAAGCACTATACTTACAGTTGAGCAAGATACATTGGATGTGCCTGACAGCACTGTGTTTCGCTAAAGAATGGTTGCACTTCCATACGTCCTGCACCTCTCCAAGGTCTTACCTGAAAGTGGGCCAACCCATTCATGCATTTTCTTATTTGTGCACCAAGCATAAACCACGTTTTTCTTACTTCAATACATGGATCAAGTCATATTAGAAAAACAGTTGTTTCACAGTGGTGTAGAAAAAGATGAGATCTCAAATACAGGCTGGGGGCAACCTGAAACTCCAAATGTGAGACAGAACATAATCATGTGCAGATGCAACTGCACAAAATGACTCACCTGGAAGGTGAAGACAGAATGGGCCAAACAGCTCACAAGGGTCTCCAGGAGCAGAGACCCTTGTGGAGTTAGGATGTGGAGTTAGGACCTGGGAGAACCCGTGAGGGAACACTTCTGCTTACCCAGGTTTTCCCAACTGGTGGGATAACCTCCAGTGTTTTGGTATTCACCCAGGACTACATCTGGGCCAGGCTTGCCCAGACTTAGGATACAATGGGTGACAGACTGCTGTGGTTTGGGCCGGACTGGCCACCGAAATGAATGACATATGCTCTCTGACCTCTCTCCCTTCAGAGAAGGGAGAGCATCTCCCTTCAGAAAGAGGAGGAAGAGAGAGGAATAGACTTATGAGTTTAAAAGAAACTGAACTACTTTAATGGAATATTAATAATAAAAAGAAAATAATGAAATATATACAATATATACAAAACTGTATTGAGCTCCCAGGATGACGATCACGTCACTGGCATGCACCGGGAATGTCCCAGACTGGACTCAGCAACAGATGGGAGCTGGATTCCGGGTCTGGATTCAGGAATGCATGGATCGGGATCAAAGGCAGACAGACAGAATCCTCCTTGGACACCGGCCATTGAAGAAAGAGAGCTGACCCTTTGATCCCTCATCTTTTATGCAGCAGCAGCAGCCCTCAGCAGGATGCAGATGGGATGGAATACTCCATTGGTCGGTTTTGGGTTGTCTGTCCTGTCTGCTTCTCTCTGCAGGTGCAACCCCTCTACGTTTTTCTGCTTACCACCCTCCAACGGGGCAAATAACAAAGTGACCTGACCTTGGTTGTTACAGCAATAAGTATAAAAAAAGCCTCTCTGTGTACCATTCCTTGGCATAAATTACAATCAGGTTTTACCACTCTGGGAGCAAACCGTGTCTGAACAATATGCTGCTAATTTCACAGAGTTCAGTTAGTTAGAAGAGGCTTAACTGAAAAGTAAAATTACTGAACAGAAAATTGGTTCTGTTTTACCTCAAACCAGGACACAGTCTGAATCAGGATGCGCTTACCTCCTCGAAATTAGTATTCCCTTAGCTAGATGCAAAAAACAGGTAAGGTCTGCCACTTTTTGTCACAGTAGAGATCAGAATTAAGGAGCCATTCTTCATTTTTCTTTTCATCAATACCTACTATCGTATGTGCAACTCTTTTCAAAACTGGCTTCTGAATTATCCTCCATTTGGTCTTGAAAATTTTCAAATAGTACTCCTAAATATTGTCCTAGATAGTTAATCCTGCTCAGGTGAATAGATGCAAGTGGATTAAGCACAGCATGACATTTAACACTGTAACCATGACACCTCCACTTCTTGAACGAAGCTAAATGCAAACATTACCTCTTTCCTCTCCCTGTGTTGTGTTGCCCTGAAAACTAAACAGGCTTTTTCCTTCAAATGCTGACAATATCATTTGTTTCTTTGTGCTGAAGAGATTAGGTGAAAAGGCAGAAGCAGGATTAATTTACCACTGAGGTAAGGGGTTGGAGTCCTGTTGATTTCAGCTGAGCTGTGTGCTCACTTGCATCAGTGGGGGATTTGAACCAGAAGCTGAAGATGCATTTTTAAAGATGAAACTCATCTTCTGAAAATGGTGAAATGTTTCCATAGAAAAGTAACTAACTGCATGGGGCTTGATGACTTGGACTAGCCACCAGCAAATCCTTCCAGCTTCAAAACATTTTCAGGAATTTATTTGCCCATAACCAGTCATTGTTACTCACTACAATTACCATAACACCTTGGAGACCTGGAAGACCATTGTCTTCAGCACTGCACAAAAGGCCACTCGGAATAAATCCCAAGCTAATGCCTGCTCACTGTCATCTGTCAGGATGAGAGTAGCTCCGTTTTGTCAGTTTTTTCCACGTGACACTATGCCTTTCTAACAGGAAAGGGTTGCCTGTCTGGCCGCAGCTGGAGAAGCCTGGGACAGTTTTGTGCCAGTGGGCTCCAGGGAAGGATCAGCACAAATGTTGGTGCTCCAGGCAGTGCAAACAGAGGGCAGCCATCCATGTTAGACAGGGCACTCCTCTAATCGTCCTCAGCTCTTCAAGGAAACTGACAGTGGCAAGGAAGGTGCCCTCACATTAACACAAATCTTAGTATTAGCTATGCACTACGCTGACGTTATATGCAGTTACGTGTGATGCAGTAATGAGCTGGCTGTGCAGCTTTACGCTGCTTGTGGACTGGTACCCTCCTTGACAGCTAGCCCAGGAGCTAGTCCAGCCTCTGCTGAACTCATCACAACTGCTCCTCTGATCACCCTCGCAACACTCCCACTGACACTGAGAAGTCTTCTTGCCCCCACTTTGCAGATAAGAAGCAGAGATAAAGCCATGGCTATGAAGTAAAGGAAGGACTCAGCCACAGGCTTGGGTCATCTCGCTGAAAGAGCTTTAAGTTAATGCTTCAAACCTCTGATATGCTAGAAAAAGAGCTCATCATTGCAACTGAACTGACAAAATAACCAGCTTATGCTATTTACCTTAATCAGTAAAAAGTGCAATTCCCCATAAATATTTTCTCAGCAGTAGACTCAGTTCTGGTTGTTCTCAGCATCCTTATTCCATGGGCATCCAGCTGTTTGTCCCTACCATCCACCCTGTCCTGCAGGGATAATCACCCAATTCACGCACTAAACTGATCTGAGTTCTGAAACAACCAAAAATGGCAGAAGATGTCAGCAGCAGGTGCAGAATTGCAGCAACTATGCCGCACCCCAGATTCCCACTAACTGTAATAGGCCCATATAGAAGGTAGATGGCAAAGTAGGCAAAGATTGCACATTGAATGCAGCGGTATGTTGCTTACACACCGTATTTCTACGTGACGCTCACATGTCAAAAACAAACAAAGATTACACGCTGCTGAAGCTTTCATTCAATGCTGGACGTGATTTTGAACACATCCATCTTCCTGTGGACCCAATGCTAAGTCAATATGAAGATTCTCAGAAGTTTCTGTATGCTTTGGGTCAGATCCTATAAGCTGACAGATTCACTCATAAACACAAGGTTTCATGAAATCTTCGACATTACAAAATGATGACATA
The DNA here is from genome assembly GCA_013396915.1 of Stercorarius parasiticus. Classification (NCBI taxonomy): domain Eukaryota; kingdom Metazoa; phylum Chordata; class Aves; order Charadriiformes; family Stercorariidae; genus Stercorarius; species Stercorarius parasiticus. Next base: position 28,880 of record VWZL01001675.1, read on the forward strand.
GGATTTAATTTTGCCTGTGGGCCCTGTGCTTTTTTTGTTTTTTACAAACACGAAATTTAACTTGAATAATGCCTCAGTTTTTGTCATAGATTATAACGCTGAATGCTTATTATCCTATTCTTCCTATTTGCTCTTAGGATGAAGTAGTATCCCTTTCTATAATAGCAGGCAGTGGTTTTATTAAAAACAACTAAGCAAAGATGAGTACAGCATCAACAAGAAATAAAAACTGCTATTAAGTACAATAATGCCACGGATTGGGATACACATGAGCTTGCTTCTGCACAATTTCTACCTTCAGAAATTTCTGCTGATTTCTGCCTTCAAAACCACAAATACAAAGTAGCAACCACTGTCAAAAACTACTCTCTTTTTCTGTGTAAGTTCTAGAAAAGCCTTCTCTTGAGAGTTACAGAAAGAAAAGCATGGCCAAGCAAGAAAATATTCCTACAGAGCAGGCTTACCTAAACAAATACAAGTATCAGAATACTCTTACTCTTAAAGGGTGCTTGTCAGGGGTTACCTCACTTTACCACTGTATCTTCCAAGTCACCCGAAAAAGGCCACCAGAGCCCAGCTCTGAAGGTCAACAGACAGGCTATTTCAGACCAACAATGCAGTGACTGTCAGAGACGTGAGCACTTGCAGCGCCCCTTCTTCACTAGTGAATATATTTTCTAATTTTAGCTCAGGGACAGAAGCCAAAGAAGCTGCCTGTCTCTCAAAGCAACACTCTGATTAATTCCTTTAGGAGTCTATTGGTAGGACTTGGCATTTCCCACCACACACCCTGGGTGCCAGGGTAGAGCAAAAGAACTCACCGTACTCAGCACTGTACGTGCTGAGGGCATGGCTTTCACATGCTATGCTAGTTCTGCCTCTGTGCCTCTGAACAGTTTTAGAGGGAAGCTCACATAGAGGCTTTGCAGCAACCAAATCCCAAGGTAGCAAAGGCACAAAGTGAGAAGGCATCAGGAGAAAATGACTCTTACTCCTTCTTACTCTATGGCAGTAGGAACCAGCTCTGACCTTGCAGCTAGAAACAGAGAGAAGTCTGCCGCCAGAGACCACAGCACTGCTGGGGCATCCGATCAGGCTCTCCCAGGGCTGATGACAAAAGCCAGGCAAACACCCTCCATTAGGATCACTGTTAAACATATTTCCCCTGAGCAGCATTTGTTCTCTTTAAGATTCTCAGGTCAGTTCTCCTAAAGCTGCCTTAAATCCCAGATGTCCACAGCAAATAGTGAAGGCAATCCAAATCAGAATAAGTAAATAACTGTAAAGCTTTGGAGGAGAGCAGAAGAGGTGCTTCTTTATATTAATGACACCTCCTGGATTCTCCACCATTAACTCTGCTAATGGCTTTACACTCCTGTTGATCGTAAGCACTGAATATGGGATCGGAGGATAAATTATCTGATGCTCCAGATACTTGAGATAAAAGGTGAAAAAAAGAATATGAGCTGTGCTCAGTTAAGAGATGTGCTTTATACCTCTTTAAAAGGGAATCACAAGTCACTAGCATTTTCTTGGGGCTGTGAGGCAGTGGCGGGGTAGATGAATGAGAAATAAACCCTCCTCCATTCTGCACAGTCGCTGGATGAGAGAGGAGCCAATGGTGAGTGGGGCCAGCTTCTCCACCCATCTGGGCGCCTATGCTAGCTCACCACCAAGAGGTGTGTCCTTGCATGTCTGGAAAAAATTCTGGCAGGCGGTGAGCTTCCCTCTATGCTCCAGGGCTGTTGGAGAGCAAGGAACTGTGCATGACCTGGCAGTGTTTTAAACAAGTGTCTTTAATATTGCAAAGCTGATCAGAACCCAGCATGATACTTAACAGCATACATCGATCCCTAATGAAGAGTAGTTACTAAGGAAACCACTTAAAAGTCTGTTTTAAAATATCTGCCACATATTCAAAAGCCAGAATAATTTCCTGCCATCAAATTACAAGACGTCTTCAAAGGTCATTAGGAATATTCTTTAATCGTTATGATAGAAATATGCTTGTGGTTTCTCTCAGCAGACAGAGAACTGAATCCTGATCTGGGATATTATCTTTGTAAAACTGAAGTCACGTCTCTGAAACGAAATCAGCTGTGCTACTGCAGAGCCATTCCCCAGATTAGATTTTTCAACTACATATTTCAAATACAAAGTTACCGTGTCTGACATCCTATTCTTTTGAAGTATCACAACTTCTAACTTATGATACCTCAGATACTTCAACAATCGTTCAAGTTCAAGGACAAATTCAATTTGCACAGATGAAATGCTATAAATGGAGAATGCCAAAGGCACAATGTGAAGGGCTAGAGATATTCTGTTCTAACTCACTTTTTCCTGCATTTAAGAGGACAGACTCTTCACTAGGGGCACAAAAAGCTCAGCAAAAATATTTTTCTGTTTCCAAATGAACTGCCTGAATATTCAAAAGCCATTAAAAGTATCAGGACAAACAAAGCAACCATTTATTTTTTTTCAAATATATGCTTTTCGGAAAACATGTTGTATTGGGTCTGGATGGGATGTAGTTAACTTTCCCCATAGTAGCCCTCATAGTGCTGTGCTTTGTATTTGTAGACAGAGTGGTGTCGAATCATAGAATTGGTAGGGTTGGAAGGGACCTTAAAGATCATCTAGTGCCAACCCCCCTGCCATGGGCAGGGACACCTCCCACTAGATCAGGTTGCTCAGAGCCCTGTCCAGCTTGGTCTTAAAAACTCCCAGGGATGGGGCTTCCACCACCTCTCTGGGCAACCTGTTCCAGTGTCTCACCACCCTCATGGTGAAGAACTTCTTCCTAACGTCCAGTCTGAATCGTCCCATCTCTAGTTTTAATCCATTCCCTCTAGTCCTACCATTACCCGACATCCTAAAAAGTCCCTCACCAGCTTTCTTGTAGGCCCCCTTAAGATACTGGTAGGCCACTATAAGGTCTCCTCAGAGCCTTCTTTTCTCCAGACCAGTGTTCTGGCTGCTGCTGCTGCTGTGCTGGCACTGCTGGCTAAGGATAGGGAGTGATAGAGCAGCTTGGTGAGCACCTGGTGGCCAGCCAAGATTAATCCACCAAACCTGGGATCGCTAAGTACAGAAACCTGACTTTTATTTTAACGGCTACAGCTCATCCTCTAGGCATGCTTTTGATCTGACCTTCCCAGAAAGCGTAGAGTGTTTAGACACAGGAGTTTATTTTCCATCTTTACTGGGACAGAAGCAAGCCATGTCATCCAAATTCAGAGTTCTGTGGCAGCAGATGTGCAGCTGACTCCCATCTTTCCTACAAATGAGAACTGGTTTAGAGCCAGCACATTGATCTGGACACTCTTGTGAATCTGCTCAAGTTGCACCATAAGCATCATGTTTCAGAATGCCTTCTCTCTCTGTGTAAGTCATGGGTCCCAAATGAGACAGAAACTTGTTGAGTAAGATAACCAGAGAAACAAGACTATCATATCCTAAAGTCTAAGCACACAAGGGATGTCACATCACCTGTAAAGGTATATAGCATGAGTCTTGAGAATTAGGCATTGCACGTCATTTGAACAGTGCCAAAAGTAATATGGTTTCACTTTTCTATTTCTTGTTTCTAATCAGAACATTTATTAGCTTTCTTAGTCATGTTTCAGTGTTAACGCTATTATTATTCATGCAAGGGCAGTACCTGGCAAGAGTGCCAAAAAGCGCATTTCCCTCGAAGAAGGAAGCCACTTTTCACCCACATCCTGAGGACTCTGTGCAGTCCTTGTCAGCAAGGAGAAGTGCGGCTCCTCCACCAGGGCAGGCAAGCTGGGGATAAGGGTGACAGTGAGGCAGGCAGGGACCTCACTGACAGCCCCATGGCACCCCAACAAGGAGAGCCAGGACAGCTGGTGGCAGCAACAGGGGTCAGCTGTTGCCCAAAGACCACCAAGCCTGACCATAGAGACAACACAGGCTCAAGGTCAAGCCAGGAAGTTACATCAGCCAGGGAAGCACAGCATCAGCCAAGTACTTGGCCAGGCATGGGCATACCTACCGCATAGTTCAGGCAAGGGCCTGAGCTTAAATTCTGCTCCCAAGCCAAGGGACAGAGATCCCCACTAAGGTTTCCCGCATCTCCTTTCCCAGTACCAAGAACTGTGCTGACAGCTGGGCCATGCCAGGATTGGCCACAAGCACAGGCAGGCAAATGCCCATGGCAAGGGTAGAGCCTGTGGAGCTTCTCAGTGCAATTAGGGTCTGACAGCAGCCATGCACGCCTTTCCCACCTGATTTTGAAGGGCCGCCTTTGAAAAGTGCCATGACAAATGATAGCTGTGGCCAATTATATGAAGGTCAGTGTTAAGAGGGTGGCTTCACCACAGCCACGGGATGTTTTCTGGTCTCTTCTGGTCTCTTCTGATCTGCCAGCTAACCCAGAGAGTACAGAGATAAGTAGCTAGGAGTCTACCATAGGAAACAGTTCTTCACTTATGAGGATAGAAAGCACGGTGAAAAAGTAAGTTCTCCCACTTGTAATGTCAGGCATTGCAGAGCATACTGTGCTCATAAGAAACACAGTGTTCAAAACGAGTTTGCTCTGCATTTCTGCCTTGATCTGAGATCTAATACATGGAGATTGCAATGGACATTTCATTTCCACCTACCTAAGAATCACAGCTACTGTGTTCAGTTACAACACTGGGCAGGACAGCACGCTAGCACACCAGCAATCTCTCCCTGCCCCCAGTTTGTTTTCCAGTCACATGAGACAGTCAATTAAGCTTTTAGAATCCAAAGATGGAAGCACACAGAAAAGAAGGATGAGCAAAAAAGGGAAGAGAGACAGCAGGAGATAAATAATCACAGAAAAATATGTGCAAATTGTGAAGGAAAAGGAGAACAAAATAAAGCAGAATCGGTGGCAGGGGAGGAAAAGATCAGGAACACGATGGAGAAGCAAAACCAGAGGCAGTAAGACAGAAAAGAATGAGAAAGATAATCTTACAGGAGCAGAAATTCCTTGTTAGGAGACACAGAATGCAGAAAACTTAACTCATCCTTTAGGGAAAAAAAAATGCAAGGGGAAAGTCAAAATTAACTGTTTGCAGTTGAAAACAAATGTTGCATAATACAAGTTCCTGCCCTTCCTGTTTCTGAATTTTTTTGCCTCCTGTCCTCTGAGTGCTGTCAGATGCCCCTCAAAGTACCAAGTGCTGAAGTACTGTACAAATACTGTACAAGTACCATACAAATACAAAGTACCGTACCCTATCCCCCACACCTCGCACCCCCACCTATTTCCCTTCAGATCTGTGCCACTGTGCCCTGGCCTCATCTTTAAGCCTGCTGCCTTCTCACAAAGCTCCTCTTACACCTGCTGCCTCTTTTCTCCTGCCACCTCAAATTCCTGCTGATGCCCCTTCAGCTGCCTCCCACTTACCTTCCAAAACCCTGTAAATATAATAGTTCCACTGCAGATAAAGGCTCAGCATGAAAAATCTATAATTTCCATGCTGGCTTTCACTGCAGACTATGAAGGGCAGAAATTGTCTCTCAGCACTTGTGCCTAATGTCATATAGGTCCCCGACACTTCCGGGAAGCCCCTGCTGGTACCACTCTGTAAATAGCAGTACCTGTTTTACAGGGTAATGTCCTGTTTTCATTCTTGATAAATCACTGCATTACTTTGGATACACTTCTGTATGGATCACTTCTGCTCAGGAAAACTGCCGCTCTTTGCCCGATGGCAGGAGAGCTGGTTTCCAAGGAGCATTGTTTGTCCTTTATCTCACTGAGGACAAACAGGAACCAGGGAACAACCTGCAGTGACAGATGACAGTGTTGCTATCCTTAAAAGACTCACAGGATCAAGTTTAATTCCAAATGCTGAATGGGACACCACACATCTGGAAACCAGAATAATCTGGTAGGTACTACCATGCTTATCTAACCCCTTCTTCTATGCACAGACCCTGTACAGTGAGAGCTCCGAAGGATTTTCTTGCTGCTTTTCTGTTGCTGGGAAGGCAGAAGCCGATAGATTTTGCAGTCAAGGTACATCATGCAGTGGGCACTAGGGCTGCTTAGCTGTCCCCTACTGAATACAGAAGGGAGACGGCTGACATCAAGCTTTGTTCAGAACACGATAAAGATGACATTGCAGTGGATGCTAAATATTGATGGCAGCTTTGACAGATTAAGGATGCCACCTAGTAACAGTACTTCATATAGATACATAGGTCCAAATTTTTAAGAATCTGTACTCACAGTCAGGAGACCAAAGAACTTGGTTTCATGAAATATGGTGCCTTTGTGAAGCCCCTAGTTGGAAATTGAAATCGTCAGTCTGTAAACCTACTGGCCCAGTATCACATTTTAAAGGACTGTTTATAAGGTAACATCAAAGTCAATCACAAAGAAAAGTTAGAGGAGATAATGCTTTTGAAATTAAAAAACAAAACAAACCAAACCAAAAAACAACCAAAAGCCAAAACCTTCCTTACCTCACCAATATCTGGGATAAACTTGACAGTGACCTCCTTAAGCTCCTACGGCAACTACATCAGCTCACATTTTTCTCGTCAGGTTTCTATTTTCAAGCACTCTTGTCTCCAGTGGACAGTTTAAGGGCAGTGGGAAGGTGTATTTCAAAGGCTTTTGCAATTAAGAGTCATCTGATTTGCCAGATCGCATCAAAGGTCAAAGACTGTGTCGGTAGCACTGCACCATGCAAATGATGTCTTTAACCTGCTATTTAGACACGGGTCAAATGAACAGGAGACGGCAGGAGTGGTTTTTTTCATAGAAAACAGATGCCTCGGAGCAGCACACTCAACTGCATTTTAGATTTGTTGCCATATTTTTCCTTATCATAGAATTGTTAGGGTCGGAAGGGACCTTAAAGGTCATCTAGTTCCAGGGACACCTCCCACTAGATCAGGTTGCTCAGAGCCCCGTCCAGCCTGGCCTTAAAAACTTCCAGGATGGGGCATCCACACATGCTTTTCTCTGAGGCCCCTCGAAAACCGTGTATGCAGTAGCTGCAGACGCAGGCGGCGCGTCCTCGCAGCCGGGCTTCCCACCCGGCCCTGGCTGGCTTCGTGGGGCGAGGAAGGCGGCCTCGGCCAAGGCTACACCGGTGTCCCTCCTCCTGGCCCTCAGGGCCTTGCTCTCCCCGNCGCGCCTGGGATCGGGGAAGGCGCTGCTCTCGCACATCTAGGGCGCAGCTCCCCACCGCCGACCGGCCGCGGAAGGAGGTAAGGGCCGCCGGACCCCCGAGGCAGCCCGACGGCCGCGCCGGGGCCTCTTGGCGGCCCAGCCTGCCGGGGGCCGGGGTGGGGATGAGGGAGGGGAGATTGACTGCGTGGCAGGGCCGGGGCTGACTTGCCTCCCTCGCTTCTCCGCGTTTCCTTCTCCTCCAGCCGCGGCTGCTGCGCGGGGTTTGCGGTCGGTCTGGCGGCTCCGGTGCGGCGGGCGGGGCCGGGCCGCTCCCGCTCTTAGGCCCCGCTGCCGGTCCCTCACAAAGGCGGCGGCGGAGCGAGGAGAAGCCTCCGGTCTGCCCGCAGGTCTCTGCCGGCCCCTCCACCGCAGCCGGGAGGAGAAGACCGGCGCGGAGACACCTCTGCCATCACGGAGGGGCTTGCGCTGCAGGAGAGCGGTGCTGGTTAGAGCAGGCGTTCCTCGGGGGCTCAAACGGCGCTAGCGCAACCGCACGGCTTCTGTATGCACAGAATAAACCCATCCTAGCTCAGACAGTTGTCTGCTAATTCGCAATTAGTAAGTGGCAGCAGAAATATCTTTAAATTGCGGCTGCCAGTGCAGTTTAATATCCAGGCAGGGCGTGAGATTATATTGTCGCATATATAAAATATTGTATATTTTTAAAAACCCCTCTGATTTAAGATCAGCTTAACATACAGAAACATGTAGTACAACCCACAGCTGTGGGGTTTGGAAAGCATGCAAGGCAAGTGCACTTATAGGTGTTCAGAGTTCTAAATTCCTTTTTAAATATGTTTAATCCCCTGGGGCAGCAGGCATGCTTTCTTTTTCTTCCGGGTTTCTTTTTTTTCCCCTTCTCACAGTCTGGAAAATTTCCATCTGCCAAGAAGCAGCCAGGCTGTAAAAGGGACACCATGCATGCTGAACTACAGTTTAATTGCTCACTTCATTCACTTCAAACATTGTATTTCTGTGTCTGTCTGCAGGAACTATTTCTTTAAGTTAAATGTGTATAGATTAACAGGATCAGATAGATAGATGCACATCTGTTTGTCTTGGACTTTGGCTTTAACACTGGTGCCCCCCTTTCCAATACCTGTCTACCTACAGATAGGCTCAACCTGTGTTTGCAAACATATCGGTTAGGAAAGCACAGACTATTGTTATATGTCCAACTGAAAGCATAACTATTTATATCACAGAAACTAAAGATGAGGTTCCTACTCTTGACTTGCAGAGACACTTGAAAAGCCCAACCATTGTTGGTAAGAAGGGTGTTTAGAGAGTTGAATTTGATAGAGAACAAACACATTAATTAGCTTGGGATTTTGGATTAATCCAGCGATTCATGCTATGGATACCGGGGAACGTAAATATAGCTAACATGTACTTCATGCACTCCTTTCAAGCTGATGGAAGTGAAACCAAGTGTGGGTTTTGCTAATTGGCAGGCTTTCAGTTTGGTCATGCTGTGTTTCACAGAAGGAAGTTAACATACTGTTGTTATGAGTCAAGGATAACAGAAAAGAAAAAGCAACTCAAGAAAGTAAATCAGTTTTTAAATAGGGATGTGATGTTGCTGTCACCCTTGCAATAAAATGGAAAATCTTAAAATTCCAAGTGGTCAGTTCCACTCTTCTGGTGGCCTAGCCCACATTTGGCTGGTGCAACAACAGTGATTCCCAGCACATTCAGCCTTTTATCAAGTTGACAGTTACTCTCTTAAGTGCTAAGTAGAGAAACCTTTCTTCATCTAAGAATTGCATGAAATGTAAACCAAGAAGCATCTAAAGCAACATGCTTTGAGCTGTGATTGACAAGTTAATGGAGGCCCTCCAGAAAGCTCATGTCACAGCCATTTTCTGCTGAAGCAGCCACTTATTAAGTTACCTTAGATTGCATTTTTTGCAAGCACCTGGATTTTGTGTAGTACTTTAAAAAAGTAGTTTTAACAAATATTTCAGATTTACAGATGCAATTACAATTGGCGTGGGGAAAGTACAATGGCAAGGCACTCCAGCCCAGAATTACAGTGTCTCTGGGGTACATGTGTTGCTCTTTGCTGCTTGATTGTGTCAGACCACCCTGCCATCTCTCTTTTTTTTTTTTTTGGCATTCACCGTGAGCCTGCATATTTTTAATTCCTTTATTATAGCCTATAATCCATTTGACTCATAATTTTGCTCTCAGCAAACTTCGAGCAATTAAGTTATAAATTCCTCATCTAAAATTTAGTGTGGTTAGTTACAGTGATCTGATGGTCCAGTTCAAATTACTCCAGTGCAACAACATGGATTTACTATAAACTTCATCCCAGCCTGTTGTCCTTTCATCAAGTTGGCTGTTACTCTACAAAAGGTTACATAAGCCAGTCGTTCTACATTTTTCACTATGCTAGATGAATCATCATTGGTGAATTTTTAGTGAAGTATTTAATTTCTCTGGGCTGGAAAAGGGATTTGAGAAGCCAGTAGATCTTGCTTGCCTGTGTTTGCCAAGGGAGCCCATTTCAGGGTTAGGTGGCAGAGAACCTCAAGCCAGTTAAAACAGCAGAGAGTTACGCAGGTTTTTTTTTGTTTGGGAAGTTTGTGTGTGCAATTGTGTATGTCCATGGATACACTCTTGGTGGTCATTCTTAGACAGCCTAAGAAAATCACAATTCACTTCACAGGTCTGTGTCGAAAAATATTGTTCAAGTCCTCAATAAACGTGACAGAACCAAATATTGTGAGCAGATGAAAAAACTCTTTAAAATCTAAGCAAATATGTTTCTCCTGGCTTCCCCCCCGGAAGCCACAGTGCGGATGTTTCAGCAATTGTTTGAAGAGCATGCATGATAAGCTCATTTTCACAGCCTTACCTCATATTTTCACATTTTCATATTTTAGCTGACATGAAACAAATTCATTATCACTCTCATTTGTTCCATCACAACCTCTTCAGCCTTCACAAACTCAGGATATCATTATGCGGGTGGCTGGCAGAAATGTCTTACCTTGATCTATCTGCAGTACTCCCCATTAGATGCGAGTTGGTCTGTGTGGGATTGTTTCTCGGTGAGTCATGCAGATCGCTCCGTAGTTTCTTCTAGGCAGTGCTGCGCTACGCATGATTAGCGGGCTCTGAGGGTGACATTGTTTCCTGAATGATGTAACTGAAAATTCCTCTTCCTGTGCTTCTTGTTTCCTGATCAGTTTTCTCTTTGTTCTCAAAGACATTCCAGCAGCTGCGTATCTTTTATTGTTGATCTTTTATTGCCACGAATCTCTGTGAAGACAAGTTATGTCAACAGCTACTTTAATTAATTTGGTACGAAATGGAGGGTATCAAGTAAGAAGGAGAGCCGTGCTGACGTCCCGCCTCTTGCAAGACGAGAAGCGCCCGACAGCCGCATGCTACAGCTCCACCTCCGAGCGCCGTGCTTCCCGCTTCGATTCAGACGGGAGCGGGCGACCTACCACATGGGACACCTTTGGCATCTGGGACAATCGCATTGACGAACCTATTCTCCTCCCACCAAGCATAAAGTATGGGAAGCCGATTCCGAAAGTCAGCCTGGACAACGTGGGCTGCGCTAGCCATATTGGGAAGCGTAAGGAAAATGAAGACCGGTTTGATTACGCTCAGCTGACGGAGGATGTCCTATACTTTGCAGTATACGATGGACACGGCGGGGCAGCAGCAGCAGACTTCTGTGATAAGTACATGGAAAAATATATTAAGTAAGTGTGCATCAAGTGAATGCATGTCAAATGAACTACAGTAGAGACTCCTTCCTTAGGACTGAAAGGGAACCAGCGGGTCATACATTGTCACTAATCCTCCTAGGTTATAGAGTCACCTAGCCCAACGGGACAGCAGGAACACTGGCCTGGAGCAGTCCGTTACAATGGACATGCTGTGAACTTCTCATTCTGTATGGTGCCTGGCCCATTGAGCAAGCCCGGAAAGACAAGAGGGGAAAATATGATTGTACCTACCTTCCAGGAAAGGACTGGGAACACAGAGAGAGTGTGAATTGACTGTTTTCAGATGGGGTCACTGTGATAGCTGACCTACGGCTTCCTTACACTCTTCTGTATCTCTGTGTCACATTCCTGGGTGGTGAAAGAAGAATTTTATCTATTTGCAAAATGACAGGATTATGCTTCCAGTGCAGGTCATTAGTAAAATCCTATTACATTTTCACTGAATTTCAGCATTATTCAATGCATGCAGGGAGGAGATAAGGCTATGGAAGAGATTGATCGAGATGTGTATTTCTTGGAAAGAAGTTTAATTTTTTGTTTGCTTGTGTGTTTCCAGAGAATTTCTTGCTCAGGAAGAGAACTTGGAAAATGTTTTGAGCAAAGCTTTTCTAGAAATAAACAAGGCATATGAAAGGCACGCTCATCTCTCTGCTGATGGTAGGTAAAAAAGTACTTGTATGGGTGTGGAGAATAAGGTTTTTCTTATTTGCTTAGTAGTTTTGTAGTAAAATATCCAGAAAAATGCTTGAAAACAGTTTTACTTAACATAGGATTTTGCTCTGATCACTTACTGCAAATGAAACAATTACACTTTACCTCCTTAATATGAAAAAGCTATAAAAAGTCTAAATTAAATTTACTGGGGGACTTATTAATCTGAATGTTAGCATAATCATCAATTAATTTCTCTTAACATGATTCTGTCAAGGAAAGTGTGTGTCAAGTTAGCAGAGAGTGATACAGATTTGCAAGGAGCATAACTTTACTGTGCGAGAAACCTGGAGGTGGGGGGGTTGGGGTTTTTTTGGTGTTTGTTTTTTTATGTTGTTGGGAATGTTGGTTGGTTGGTTGTGTGGGTTTTTTTAAAAGCTGTTATTCCTGTGGGTTAGAAGCAATAGTATCAAAAGTTCCCCTTTCTAACTTGGCTGCTGCACCCGAGGAGGCATGTAAGCCAAAATTAATACAATTGATATTGCTTCTGCACAAACAGAATCACAGGAGTAGCTGAGTGTGAAAGGCAAAAAAGCAGTGAAGAGGAAAACAAGGTTGGTAAGGCTGTGGTAAAGCTGGCACCAGCCCTTTTAGATTCCTTAGTCCTGGCTGTTAATCAAATTCTTGCATATATGTCTAGAGACTAAGTACATCTGAAGTTCCAGTTCCAGCAATGAGAGCTTATAGGGAGTAACTTGGTAAGGTAGATAGAGATCCCCCTCCCAGTTTTGTCACAGAAGTTTCCTCATCCATGAGATAAAATTTTAAAAGTCAGTTTAGGCAGTCTTAAAAAAACACAACAAAACACCCAATTTAAAAAAAAAAAAGCACAACAGGAAAAAAAAAAACCAAAAGCAAACAAAAAACCTGTCCCAGTGCTGATGCAGGTGGTGGCCAAATGAGGTCGTTTCAGAAGAACAGAAACTGTAAAAGTTTTCTCTCCAAGAAAGACTTGAAACCAACAAGCCCGCTAGGGACTGAAGTGATACTGTATTCTCAAGCCACTTTTCTTAAGCAATGCACGTATACAATCAAGTAATGGAGTGGCTTCCTGCACTTTAACTGCTAGGTTACTCTTGGTAGACTCAAATATTTCCTGGCAGGACAGGCAGCCTGACTGTTGCAGCACTGTGAGGGATACACACCTTTCCTCTTACCTGGTACAAGCTAAGGTAACAGGGGTATCAGGAAAAAAAGTTTCAAGTCCTTAAATGCAGCCCTTAAAAAGGGGGGGTTTAAATCTATAAAGCTAATTTCCCCCTTACATCCCAATTTCCCCATATTTTTTTTTAATATTGAAATACTTTAAAAAATAACAATGTGGTAAAAAACTGCAGAATCACTTTTGACCTTTGGGGGGAGTTTCAACTGAGCTTATGAGAGACACATCAATAGAGCAGATGTGCTTTTTATCCAAGATCCTCCTTGCAAATACGTTTTCTTAAAAGCCCAAAGTCAAGAAAGCATCTGAATAAAGGCTTAGGTGCTTGCCTGGATGTGGACCTTTCATTTTCACTAACATGAAGATCTGTCATATTCGTCCCCCCTAGCTTTTTCAGTAGGACAGCTCTTGGTTTGGCTCATTGAAGTGACCTCTGTTAAGTGTCAGAGCAGCTCCTTGAGGAGAAGGATTGGGAGCTGTGCTTGGTATATTATTCTGTTATTATGAAAACAGTTTCTGATTATAGCATTTCGTACATGAGATTTACAGAACTAAATAACAACAGTGTTTGACATACAGGTTGTACAGCAAGCTGAGCATTTTGTAACTGCTTATAGGATGTTTTCCATATCATTTAACTAACTGGTGCTGCTTAATGAAATACAGTGCAAATGCCAGCAAATTTACGTAACAGTTACCAAGATACTAGACAAACCCTCTTCATTAAAAAAGCTTGAGGTCAAGCAAAATAGAGGGCAAAAGCATTGTCAAAAATCCACCGGGGCCACACTCTGGCAAGCACTCAGTGTTTCTCAGGTAGTCTGAGAACCTGCAAGTTCTTGCAGGAGCCAGTGGGATCTAAAAGAGCCCAGTGCTCTTGGCTGGTTGCCCAGCTCGAAATCAAGCTACAAGGCAAAGAGTGGAGTAACAGTGTGCAAAGACAAGTGCGGATTTCTGAACAAATTAAACTTTTTGCATATCTTTTGTTAAAATAATTCAATATTATGTTGACTGCTTGTGTGGATATTTTCGTTGTTGCTGCTGTTTTGAAAGTTATATAAAATTTCAATGCTTGGCATGTATCCGTGTTAGAAGCCTACTTCCAAACTGATTCAGTTTGCCAGCAAAATTTCTGATCCAATTGTGGCTATTCTAGATGTGACAGTCAAGACTGTTGCTAAAGTATCTTGAAAATGGTGGCTGGTTGTGTAACGCTGTGTATCTGGGATATGCTGGATGCTCCCCAAGACTGGCCTCCTTTTGCAACTTGGCCATAGCTGACGAAGTGGAAAATAATAGCTTAGTCTTGTTCTAGTAGAACATGCCAGGATTCACTCCTTTCACTGAATTTGCAAAAAAACAGAGCATGTTCAGGATTTCCAGGTCTTTACTAACACACAGCCAGCTTTAAAAGTGTATGCCTGGGTGTTTGAAGGAACCTAAGTCCTGGGACAAATCCCTGTATCCAACATTATGTGGATTTTGTTTGACGCATTGTTTATAGTACTATTTAAGGGGGGGCACAAATTTAACAGGACTAGAGATGTGCCTTGTTGGAACACCTAGCTATGTCTTCAAGGGCATGGCCCTTTGTAGGTCACTTTACAATTATAGAATATTTGAAATCATAGATGGAAAATACATAGCATAATAGTTTCTATAAGCTTTCAATTAATAAAAAAAAAAAAAAGAGGTATATGTATGTGTTCCAGATACTGCTACTGTGACTGGTGTGCAGTTCACTAGTGCTGTTGGTGTGCTGTACTAGCCCAGTGGGGACTAGTCCAATATTCCCTCTGGCAGTGATCTGTACCTGTTGTTTCACATAAAAGCATAAGAAACTTGCTGCAGGCAGATCTGGGATAATCTGTCCTCCACCTAAATCCTTTCTAATCATTAACAGCTTAAAGATATGCCTGAGCCCTGAAGCATGGTGTTTGATATCGCTTCAAAAATGCATTTTCATTCACTTCCACGCATTCAGATATATCCAGTCACATTTAAATTGCTGCTAAACTTAGGTATAGGACACAATAAAGGAAGCTCAGGTCCAATGAATGTGTCATTATCCACGAGACAACTGTTAACACAGATGGACGGAATTTTCTAATATTTTTGACCAGCCATAAAAACTGAAATGTAAAGGCTGAATAGCTTTGCTCAGCAAGGACAGAAATAAGGAAGTGAATCTGGTACTTGAAGAAATTTGAGCATCTCTCTGGAGAAACGTAAGACAAACCCTCACCTGGCCTAGTGCAGTCCTACAAGGTACTGCTACTGCTTCTGTTCACTGTGATCCACTACTCAGAGAAAACAAGAGGGAGTCTTTCCATTGACCTCCATGTTCAGTGCATCCGACTCTAATCGCATTGGCCGCTCACTTCTGGAATAGCCGTCTTATTAAAACATAGCCAGGTATTAACTGGTTTATCTATGTTTAAAAGGCACTCCTGGGATCTTACTATGCTGAGCAAACAGCAAAAGCTATTTAAAAATAACTAAATTTAAAAAGTAGTGGGTTTTGGGTTTGTTTTTTTAAGTTACCATTCAAACATATGATTTTTATTTCTTTGAATATGTTAACCTGCAACACTGAGGAAAAGGGAGAGCTGCAGAAATTGTACTTAAATATTTCATAA
Organism: Stercorarius parasiticus; assembly: GCA_013396915.1. Classification (NCBI taxonomy): domain Eukaryota; kingdom Metazoa; phylum Chordata; class Aves; order Charadriiformes; family Stercorariidae; genus Stercorarius; species Stercorarius parasiticus. Next base: position 44,327 of record VWZL01001675.1, read on the forward strand.
ATCCATCAACATTACAAAGGCAGCCTTTTTATCCAAGGGCCCTGGTTATTACCTAATCAAGTTAGAAGATACTGATTACAGTATTAAAGGGGTGTTTATTTTGCATATTTTCCCATGGGTCAGAACGATTCATATAGTTCTATTCAGTGCCTTTAAGATGGTCCCATTTTAGTTGGCATGAGTTTGAACTCCCCATTTTTGTGTTATAAGAAATATACATAAAAAAATAAATAAATTACCTTGAGGAAACACATTGGGCCATATTCTGTACTGAAGATGTTCTTCAGAGTGGCCACTCTTGCCATATGTGAGACAGGGGGCCCTCTAGCATTGATACAATTCTTTGGTTGACTTGTTGGTTGGTTACTTACCTCCACACAGAGAAAAATAAAATTGTAGGTTTCATTTTGGCTGAATTTAAACTGGTTTTGTCACACAGTTTTAGCGAGAAGGCGAGAACAGTGGCAATTCCCCAGAAATGCCAAGGCTGATTTCTCTGTGGCCAAAGATGCATGTGTAAGCTTCAAGTACTTCCTATATGACCTGCAAAGGACAGTGCAGGCAAATCCAAGAGTGACTACTTCCCCTGTTCTGCAGCCCTTATTCTTTCATCTCCAGTGTTGCAGGTTTCTTTTGTTTGAACAAAGTCCCTGGGTGAATTTCCTATTTGCCTCTGTGTGCGTGTTATTTGTGGCAGACACTGTACCTGGTCAGCAGCTCTAGAACTGGAGGCCCTGGACACTATATGCTGGGCTTCAGTGGAAAGAGAGATCTGCTTAATTTTGTCCCAGGTGAAGGAGTCCGGCGGTTCCTAGCCTGGACTACTGGAAGGTTCCCACATCCTCTTTGTCACATTAGTTGAGATGACTTGCAGTAAAAGTTGTCCAGTGAGTGTTAAGAACCTATTGAAAGATCTTAGTTTTATAGTGATATTGCTAGGAAAACAAAATAAACTCTTTAATTGTTAAAACCAATATATATGCTGATGTAACATATTCTGATATTATTAAGTGACCTAGCAGCAGTTGTAGTAAAGCATTAGAAATATTATCCCATCATCATTCCTGTGTTTTTGAGCTGTGCTAGAAATCACATAATGCGTGCGTCATGTTCTTGCACCCCTATCCAGATCACGAACTGGTTCCAAGGAAGAGAGCATGAGCAGCATTTATTTTTCTAGGAGTGCTGTTTAACTACTAAATGTATATACTAAATGTATATAAAGCTCAGGTCACTATGACCATTACTGCAATTCTGTAATATCTTGACTTGTTCTCTAGTACCATCACTTGATTTTGTGATAGCAGCTCTTTTGGCTTTGAGAATTTGCACTTGAAAGGTGCAGATTCACCCAAATGTCCAAATGTTTCCAGTCATTTATGAGTTAAGGACTATGGATCTTAACTTTTTCAGAAACTGCTTATGTTTGTCAGCATAGTTCCAAAACCAAGGAATGAAATGGGAGACTAGCGGCAGATCTGCATTAATTTTAACATCTAAATAAAATGTATTTTCTGTGAAATAAAAAGGTAGTTTTATGTAGGTTCTTCATTTCACTTCTTTTAACTTCACTGTCCACAACAACTAACTGTTGGCTAAAACAGGTATTTTACTGGTTCTAAAATTTCTAATCGCACTGCTACTTGTTAGCATCTTACTTGCATAACGTACCTCAAAGTGAGCCTGCACTGGACTAGTCATTGCTTCAAATTAGAAACTGGATGTCAGTCCTTACCCGAATAGTCAGAAACCACTGGCATCTAAATAATTTTGAATGTTATTGTAATCTGCATGGCAGCCATAACATAGTCCCAAGATTTGACCTAGATCACCACGGTTGGTGTTCACGATTGACACATTGGTTAAGTGTATAGCTAAACCAAGTCCTCACTGCAGTAATAATACCTGTTTTAAATAATAACACAAGCTTAGTTTAGACTGCTTTGTGAGTTTTTTTGGATTCATCAGCTCCCTGCTTTTGCTGCACAACAAGGCTCAATGCATCTTTCAGGGCTTTGTGCACTTCAATTTACTCCCAACCCTATTCTACTTACGGGGTGCTGTGACCTTGCAGGGTTGGGGAGAAAGGTTGCTAAGATCCCAGAGCACTCGCATTTCTGTTCCCATAGTACGCAGAAGGTTGTGCCGCATGTATGCGGTTTGCTGGCAGCTGGTCAGAGATGGGGCTGACTGGCATTCCTTGGGCTCAAACGTGCTGTCCTGTCTCAGATACATCCCCTCTCCCCAGAGTCAGGGCTGCACGGCCAGAGGTAGGAGTGCATGGAGTTGCATGTTGTTGTAGCTGAGCTCTGCAGAAGCGGTGGTGGAAAGATCTTTACCTGTTAATCGTGTGAAAATAGGAATATAACTGGGGATTCTCGTTCCTAAATTAGCCCAGAGCCCCTCTCAAATTGGCTTGCTTTTAAAACCTGGAAAATCCCAGAATGCAGGAGACCTACAGCGGGCCTTTCAAGGGGATTTGCATTGCCTGTGAATGCAAATGTATTCGGGCAATAGCTTGTCCTGGCCACACATTTTACTGTAATAGCTCAAGTTGTCAGGGGTTACTGTTTTCCAGGGACGTTTCACTGGGTTACCTTGCATAATTTGCAGGAAGGGAAGATACTAACTGTAAAATGGACTGCTCCTTTCAAAAAGCAAATAAAAAAGGAAAGCTGGACGGTTCTTCTGGCATTTCCTTCATCACAGATAAAACTGTCTATTTTTCCTGACATAGGCAGACTTGCATTTCTCCTTTTCAAGCACTTCTTTTTTTCCAGAGTATTGTAGAAATTGAAATGAGAAGCCCTTGCACCAGTTAACCCAACCTGGTCCCTGAACACAGTCAGGCAGCTCAGCTCACTCCCTTACCCGTAAGAGAAGGAAGACAGCACCCGCAGCTCTGTTTCGCCCTCTAGGCAGTCACTGTGCACCCCTGTCCAGTGATCCCACCAGTTCCCGGGCCAGATTGCCTGGAGAGCCACTGCCAGCTGACTGCATTGGTTTGCAGGCACAGGGCAAGGCAGAATCCAGCTTCACCTTTGCACTGCAAACCTCCAGCAAGTTGACAGGGTCTGAAGGGAGCAGCGTCCCTTTCTGAAAAACCCTTCGTCTCTTGCCAAGGCTGGGGGAAGCAGAGGAAGATTGTAACAACGCTGTCAGCAATGGGAGGATGCCACAGGCTGGTATAAAAGAGCGATCTAGTGTTTCTCTTCTGGTGAGTTATGCGAAGTTACAATTACTATTACTCAATTGCCCACTTCACCACCTAAAAGAAGGGAAATGCCATCAGCTTTATGGTGGGCTACCTGAGTAGTCCCTGTGCCCAGGGATAAGGATGATAACCTTGTACCGCTTTTATTCCATTTGCCCTCTTTGCATGGAGCCATGTTGTTGCACAGAAATAGTTTTCATTTCTACTTCCTCTCTCTCCCCCCAGTCCTACGTGCATGCATATTTGCTGTAATTTTTTTATGTACATAGATTTAGTTTAAACTTAAAAGCAGTTACTTATTGGTAATGTAGAGCACAAGTTGTCTTCATTTTGCCAATTGAAACTGTTGCTGTTATAAATAGTCCCATGCTTCGAGGCAGTGCTAAAACCTCTCTCTTTGATATGACGTTTATAGCAACTCTGATGAACGCTGGGACCACTGCAACAGTGGCTCTGCTCCGGGACGGTATTGAGCTGGTTGTGGCAAGTGTGGGAGACAGTCGTGCTCTGCTGTGTCGCAAGGGAAAGGCCATGAAACTCACCATTGACCATACTCCAGAAAGAAAGGAGGAGAAGGAAAGGTACCTCTCAGTTGATGATGTGGCTTCCCAGGGAATGGCCTTGGTCAGGATGTGCTTGTGGTCTACTGCTGGGTTGGGCCTAGAAGAAAGCAGAGAGTTGAACATAGTCCCCCAAGAATACCTCTGAGCTGGCAGAAAGTAACACAGCTCTAGTTAATTAATCTGGTTCCGTTTAGAGGACCGGGGATGTGGAAAGCCCTGCATGAGCGTAAGCTGTCTCAGCAGTAAGATCAGCATAGGTAGGACCTGGTACAGAGCTGTGACCACATGGTTCAGTCTTGTCCAAGACTGCCAAGTTAGAGCCAAGACCTGAAGAAATGCACCATGGTTCCCAGGTCAGGGCTCAGCCCACTAAGCCACATCCCTTAGGTGGGCTTATGTCCCTTCAAACAGCAAAAGCCAACCCTCAGTTTCCCATCTTAGGTCCTCCGTACCCCATTCTGCATCAGTAGCTAGTGACAAAAATTGCAGATAGAGACAGGGTAATGGTGTGAAGCAGTAACTCATATTAACTTTTTCTTTTGTGCTTCTGGACAGGATTAGGAAGTGCGGTGGCTTCGTTTCCTGGAACAGTTTGGGACAGCCTCATGTGAACGGTAGACTTGCAATGACGCGGAGCATAGGAGATTTGGATCTTAAAAACAGTGGTGTGATAGCCCAGCCAGAAACAAAAAGGGTTCAGGTAAAAGAAGGCCTGGTTTACAGGGACAGCAACATTCGGACTAAGGGGCATTATAGGTATTTGATCCAGGTGGTGGTACCCACATGACGTGCCCAGGTGAAGCCTGACGGCCAAGCACTGTTTTTTATTTGTGGTGAAGTAACCAGAGACCAATTCTAATTAAGTCATTTCAGATTAACACTATCAGGCCAGAAGAGAATCTGGCCCTGCTACTAAATTCAACCAGATCAACTTCTAAATCTCATTTATCACGGTGCAATATAGGATGAGGGAAGAAAGCTAAGATGTGATATCCATTGCTGAAATACAAGTCTGTTTGGGGCTTGTGGTCAAATGAATAATTTTGAGGTTAATGCTGATTTAAAACCATCACTGAGAACCAGGTGGGATATGGATGGACTGTCATCAAAAAAAAGTAGAATACGTAGAAGTTTGCATACTTGGGAGGAAAGGGGGAGGGAGGGAGGAGGAAAGGGCAGTTGCATACATCTTACCATAGCTCTGTAGTTGTCTCGAAAACAAATTAACCACCCAGAAGGTATTCAGCACAGGCGCCTTCACTTTTGCAGGAAGGCTCTCCTCTCAGCTCCTTTCTGTTTGCTGCTTATCCCCAGTGCACCTCCCAGGGCCTAGGGAACTTCTATTCAGTTGGTCTTAATTAAACGCTACCCACTAGGCCTGAGGGGTTTCGGGAGATGATCGCAGTGTTATCATGTCTTCCTTGAAATCCTCAGTTTAAGGAAGCATTTTGTTTACTGGGTAAAGTATGGATCTGGTCTTTTGGCCTCAGTGTATTTATTCAGAGGGCTGCTTCCTAGAACGGGAAGCACCTTAAGACACTCTTCTCCAGTAGGGAATACAGTCTGTGTGCCTGACAGATGTGCTCGAGGATTCAAGGGGGTAGCCTTTGGCTAGCCGAGGGTCTGGGGGTTCCAGTTAGTCTTTGCACAGAAAGCAGTAAAGCACGCAGCACCCACAGGAAAAGTACTGTGCAACAGAGTGTAAAAAAAAAATGAAGGCAATTAATTTGCCTTGCAGCACTCGCTCCATCGTTGTGCATACTATGTGCCTTTATTGCAGTTGCATCATGCAGACGACAGCTTCCTGGTCCTTACTACAGATGGTATTAACTTCATGGTGAACAGTCAGGAGATCTGTGACTTCATTAACCAGTGCCATGATCCTGCTGAAGCTGCCCACGTTGTTACTGAGCAGGTAATGCCAGCGCTTCTCTTGGCACCAAATGCTTGCTATTGTTTTTGGTTTGGTTTGGTTTTAAAAAAACAAGAATGCAACCACACATACAGGTGAACTCAACTATAGTGGTTGAGACATTCACTGGTCCTGCCAGCTGGCCCTTGCCTTGCCACATCCTTGCCAGGCATCATTTCAATTAACTTGCTTAGCCCACAATCCACTGAACTGTGTAGGACCGTCACTGCAGTTTATTCCTGTGCTGAAACGTAATCAGCATAGACAGAAATGGACAGTTTCTCACCGGGGTTCTGGATGGTGGCCGCCTTATCCTGTGGAAAGCTCTGGGGTATACCAGAATGCAGCATCAGGGTGGGAAGGGGCAAGGAAGTCTTAGGCCTCAGGGCTTGTTTCTGGAGCCAGACACTTGTTTCCTTTTCCAAGCAAGATGCTGCTGCTGACAATTTGTTTCTTCTCTCAGGCAATGCAATTCGGCACTGAAGACAACAGCACAGTTGTCATAGTGCCATTTGGAGCATGGGGAAAGTACAAAAACGGTGAGATCAACTTCTCCTTCAGCCGCAGTTTTGCTTCCAGCGGAAGGTGGGCATGAAGACCTTTTCCTGCCATAATCTGTCTGGACACAGCGTGCTACAGGAGAACACATCCATCTGTTCATAGGTTGACTCGGTGTCTTGTCCATCTCTTCTGTTCCCAGTGTTATAGAAGATGCCACTGTTCCCTCGGTGCATAATGCCCTGTTGTTGCTTATGGCTGTTGCATTTTGCTGCATTTATTTATTGCAGTCGGCATTGAGGCAGCTATTCCTTTGGTTATGTAGTCCCAGCAGTTCTGCACATCACTTAGTTCCCATAGACGAGGCTCTGGGCTTTCACCGAAGGCTGGGAGGTGTTGCACAATTGTTTCCTACCGACTTGTGTTACCCAGGACCCTTAGTTACCTGGCAGCTGTATAAGTCTGAGTCTCTGAGCCACATGCTGGCTTCTTTGTATGTTAATACACGGGGGAACAAACGCACAGTGTTCTTAGGTAGACAAAAAGCAGGTTTGTTGTCTTCCTCTGCTGTGCAGCCAGCCAAAACTCCCCTGTGCTTCAGAAAAAGCGTGTGAAAAATAAGGGAGAAGTTTCAGAAGTGTTTAGGTTCTGATGCCAGTGGCATTTGGTGTAGCTGAACAGCTTCCTGAGACAGTGCTGCTTTGCAGGGCTTTATGCTTTCACCGCCATCATCCGTGATCCTCTAGCTCCAAGGAGACGGAGCAGGCTGGAGCCACGTGCTGTTGGACAGATGGGAATGTTTCTCCATTGTGTCTCTGTGGACCACGCAGCAGCCCCTTGCACTGGCTTGTCTTTGGTGTGCCAGTGCTTGACAGGAGCACAGAGGAGGAAAAAGCTGCACATTTTTGATACCCAGAAACTCTCATCTACTTGAATTTCTTTCTTTTTTTTTTAAAAAGAAAACCAGCTAATTTCTGAGAGTTTACTAATCAAGATTCTTTGGACGTAAGACAGGAGAGGTTATTTCTTCATAAATATATGAGGATTTTCCTGCCCTCCACTGAAGGTTTCTTTCAGTTAGCTGTGATCTCCTGTGTCTCTTCATGTTATACAGGGAGCTGTAAAAATGCAGGCAAGCTAGAGAAAGAAGTGAGCATTATAATAGCATAAGGTAATTTTTATAAGTTTTGAGTATCGTTTGTAGTAGATTTCAGATATTCAGACACCAGAAAGTAGTTTTATACTTCAAGGAAGCATTTCCACTTCCCTTTCCGGAGGGAGTCTGCGTCCAGTGAGGCACGGGGGGCCAGAGCTCTGAGCCAGCTCATATCGCTGCTGTGGCACAGACTGCAGGTGACGTGTTGGCATCAGATGAAGATCTGTCCCAGCGTATCTCCTTCAGACCTTCTTCCTCCGCTCCACATCAAATGTGCAGCTCCTGTGGCCTCCGAGTCACCCTGCTTCAATGAAATATGGGCAGAGAAGAACTGGGCTTCTCTCAGGCTTGCCACAATAGTTTTAATTCTATGGGTGTGTCCAACAGCACAATTGTACAAACAAAACAAAACAAAGTGAAAGAGGAGTTGCCTGATACTAAATCACCTTGCAATAAGGAAAATTATATCTGAGATGCGTGGCCTGATTCTCATTTTGCAGTGTGAAGCACGCATCTTCGTTACTTTTAGCCCTTTCCTTTAAGACCAGGGTTACAGCTTAGGCAGTCATTCCACATGTTTTTCCTTGCCTCTGGTCGAAGGCCTAGCAGCACCCAGCAGAGCACAGTGTTGTACTGACAGCATTAAGTACTAGGTGTTCAGAGAGTACGCTGGTTTTGTACCATCACTTGTATTACGTGGTGTATGTAACGTGTATATTCGGTTTGTAAGTACGAAGCGCTTGTGAGTCGGTATATGTAAATCTCTGTCGTATTGGCTGCTGTTGCCCAGGCCTCCATAATGAGCACATCACTGGTTTACAATAATAACCCCTTCTCTCTCCCCAGATTTTCCCCAGGGTTGGGGTTCAGTCTTCACCTGAGGTCAGAATGTTTGCTGGTCCTGGGTGCAGCCTTACTTACCTGAGGCACAGGGGCACTTTCAGTTGTTAGTGCGAGCAGGTTCTCAGTCTGAGGCAAGTTTGAAGATTCCTACAACCCATTTGTGGCAAAAATGGCAAAATGCAGCCTCTCCCGAGCCCTTGAGAGGTCGCACCTGGTGCTCCAGGAACATGGTCATGATGGGATTGCACTGCAGCATGAACAGCTGACAGCCTTTCCCCTGCCCAAGAAGGGACCTGCTAAAACAGCAAGTGCGAGAGTTGGTAGCAAGGGGTTAACCCCAGCACTCAGCAGCCTTACTCTGGGCACAGCCAAGGGTTAGAGTCAGGCTCTGGAGAGGGAGTTGCTGTGGGGGTGGCTTTGGTATCAAGTGTCAGAGAGGCTTGAGCAGTGCTGCAGGGATTTGGAGAAGGTTCATTGACACTGTCCTGTTTCAAATGCTGCTCATTTCTGTTGGGCCGGCTAGCCACCTAGCCAGACAGAAGATATCAAGGGCACTGGGGGTGTTCGTGACAAGCACCCGTGGATTTTTTTGAGCAGTGCTGGATACTTGCCAAGCTGAAGACAAGGTATTAAATGCAGGCTGCTAATGAAAAGCATTGCAAATGAAGAGCAGGTGCCCTGAGGAATGACCTGGCGGTTAGAGTAGCTTTTAAACATTGACCCAGGTGTAACACGAAATGACAGTTTTTCTTCTCACTGGAGGTTTTGGGGCATTTTTTGGTTTATACCTATCTGGTTGCCTGATTGCATAGAGAACGTAAGTGGTTGGGGGCTTTTGTTTCTTCTAACAGAGTGGTTATCCTCTCAGAGGAAGGGTGCATCCATAACTTTTTTTAAAATTTTATAAAGGGATATGACACAGCTTTGCAAAATAGGTGATTGGGTAAAGGGGTATTGGCGGTTGCTATTACTGCCTTATACAATCACAGAAAAACTTAGATTAGAAAGGACTTCTGGGTGTCACCTAGCCTAGCCTCCTACTCAAAGCAGGGCTAACTTCAGAATTGCATACTGCATGAAGGGATGTCTCCTGACATGGAAACGCAGTGCCTGAACACGGATGGGAGAAACAAGTTAGCACGCAGTGAGGTTTACCCGTGGAACCACTTAATTGTATTGAAGCTACTTACCAGTATTTAACAGCCCCTTTGTAGAGCTGCCAACAAATTTCACAAGTAAAGCAGCACATACATAAAACTAAGATTTGAGCCTTTTTGCTCTAAGCAAAAGTGAATCAATAACTGACAGGAGATTACAGAGATGCATTTCTTATGCACAGGTTATTCCCTGCCTGTTCACTCTAGTTTTCTTCATCTCATTCTGAAGTAAATGAGCTATTGATGAAGATGACATGCTTTGCCAAACGGCCCAGTAGTCCGCTGTTCCTCCTTCCATTAAGAACAGAGGTACCTTCACACTGGTTTGTGTGGATTCCTTACTTCATGCTGTGCATGGCAAGACTGAGTGCCAGCTTGAAAAGCATAGTGTTTTGTAGAAACACTCCATTACCGGGACCCTTGGTCTCTGCCTCCTGAAGCACAATGCTGCTTTTTCCTAACAAGATGACAGTGAACTCCCCTAAGATTTAATGCCAACTGCAGCAAGCCTTGTTTTTCTCCAAGAAGTCGAGAAAAATTTGTAGTTTTCTGGGTGATGGATTTTTTCATCATTTGACACTTCTCACTGAAGAGTATTAGAATGAGTCCCTGCCCTTGCATTTCAGGTTTGGAGCTCTTTGGACACTGAAACCGTGTTGGCAGAATGAGCTTTGCCAACACATTTGTGTGTTGAGTGGGACATAGGTGGTGTATGGCACTGAATTTGGAGTGCACGCACAACAAAGTCCGTGGAGTAAAGCCATGTTGGGGAAAATGGAAGTGGTTTGTAGTAGTGGTACCAGAGGATCAAATTCGCAGCGCTGCAGTAGCGTCTGGCCAGCAAACCTCGGCATATTGTTCTCCACCAGAGCTAGGTACTGCTCGGCTGTGATAAAGGTGTACTTCTAGGTTTTTTCCTATGTAGTGAATAAGCCTCCTGCTGCCTATAGCAGCTCTGCAAGCAACCAGCTTTTCACCCCAGGGACCAGCGAAATTTCTCTTGCCTAGCAGAGAGCTCTTTCATCTTGGAGAGAGAGAGCAAATTGTCCAAAGAGCAGCAGCTGCCTATCAGAGAGGTTTATTATCGAAGGATCACTAGATGTATCTTACACTTTGAAAGAAATGAAACAGACTCTCAGTTTGCTCTCTAGCTCCCTGTCTTTTCCATCCATCTGTTGTTTCAATGAAAAGAATGATATTTTTTGTTTATTACAGACTGAACTGAACATTAAGGGTGGCCTACTGAGCAAACCATAACAAGCGTTTGCTTTTTTCCTGCCTTTTAGGGATGGATTCTCAACTCCATTGGGTCTGGTAATTTTATTTTCTTGCCTGAACAATCCCCCTGGAGCAGGGGTATCTCTCACTGTACAGGCACTGCAGGAGGCTGGGCTGGGGGTGCAGAAAGATGAAAAATGCTGTCCACCTAGATACTTGGTTTTACTATGAGGATATGGAAGGCACAGGGGGTCCTCATGTTGCTGGAGGATTTACTAGGAAAGGTGCTGAGACTGCGACTGGAGTTCCAGCTCGGTCTCTCCACCACCTGGAAAGAGGGATTTCGTGCTTTGTAGAGGGAACTCGCTAAAACGTCATTTGCAGCCTTGATTTAGGAGAGCTGGTCTCTCTGGAAGGTGAACATAGTGCAAGAGATTGACATGGGGATGAGATCCAACAGTTTGTTTAATACAGGGTCCTCAATACAATCAATCCCTTTTGTTTGAAAAGCTCAGGGTCGGAGAATAATCACGGAGCACAGTTTGTGGTTGAGAACAGGGGTGTGGGGAGAAATCTGCAATATTACTGATTTTTACGTACTTAGGGGAAATGAAAATTGTGAGGATCTTAGACTCACCGCAGGATTTCCGCTGACTTCCACAGGGTCAGGGTATCAGATCACCTTTTCTGTCTCAGCAGACGAATGTGCTGCGGTCAAAAGCATTGGGATTTCTAGCTAAGGGAGAAGCACAAAACAGGAGTACCAGTGAAACTGGTTTAATATTAAATTTTTCTTAAACAAACTCAGTTGGGCACTGCTAGGTCCATTAGGTCACTCACCCAACAAGCCGAATGTATGGTATAGCAACACTCTGGGTATTCCTTGGTTCCGAAGCTGCTGTTCTCAATGCAGAGATATCCAGCGGGGCGTCTTCTTGACCCAGGATATCGTGTGCTTGGGCAGCAGTGCGTGTCATAAATTTCTACAGACTTAAGTGCAATTGCGTACATTTGTTACATAGTTTGCCTTAGGACTGTGTGTAATTCCTGTGGTTTGATGTTTATGTTTGGTGTAATCAGTATCCATAATTCATCTACTTCTTCATTTTATAGAGGTGTCCATTTTGCCTTTGTTTTTTGGTTGGTTTTTTTTNTTTGTTCGTCAACTCAAAGCTACAGTGGAGCAGATAAGTCTGCACTGGAATGCTTAAAAGATCTTTTAATAAATAATTGGCTTCTAGAGTTGTGTCACTACAAATGGATTTTTCTTCTTCCACTGCATTGCGAACTACCGGAAAAGTTTCCGCTTCTCAAGCTGTTTCGCGACTGTCCTGTTAGCCCTGGGCCTCAACCCCTGCCATAAAAAGCTTCTGATAACCAGGGCTTTGCCTACAAAGACCTTCACCCAATGATAACCAGGGCAAAGTACCTTCTGTCTCTGTGCTCTGTCAGCGTCCGTGGGCTTTGCCGCATCAGGGCGGCACGTTCTAACTTGCTGTTCTTGTCTTTTATATTTTGATACATTACAGTACCAAGAAATCAGAAAGCCCTCTCTGAAACAAGTCCATCCTAAAAAAATAATTCTTTTGTGAAGCAGGAAAGCACCCTGGGATAGTTATCATGGTGAGCGATGGCATCCTGCAACAAACTGAAAAGAAACAAATGGGGCCTCCTCAATAAAAGAATATATTTTGGCTTTTTATGGATTCAAGACCATGCAAAAAGTTATCCTATAAGAAACGATAGGAAGAAAATAATAGCTGAGGGTTTTAACACAGAAATAGCCTTATTATTTTTAATTACTACTGCTTTTAGAGCTGAACTCAAACCTACTTTTACTCTCTCTCCCTTGAAAGGAGCAGCCTTGACTCCAGTGAAGTCCTAGCAGTTTCCTACAGCTGAGCCCCAACCTTTCCTTTAAGGACTAAAGCGAATCTTTTTGTGTTATCCTTTGTTGTCAGTCTGCTCATCAGCTTTTATAGATCCATGCCTCTGTCCCATGGTGGTAAGCACATAGTAGTCGCTGCTCAGGTAGGTGAATTTTAAGAGCTTGGGTAGAGTGTTGGGAAACCCGCTGGGGAAGCTTTGTCCTTTCACAGTAGTTGGGAAACGGCTCCCAGGTTATTCTGCAATGGGAGCATCTGTCCTGTAGTGCACGTCCCTGTGACCCGCTGGTTCATGCACGCCTGTGGGAGAGGAGGGCGGCTCAGTCCCAGCAGCGCCATGGTGGTTCCCTGCCCAACTTCATCAGGATGGTCATGGGAGAGCAGCCAAGCTTTAGGAAAAGCCGTCCTTGCCCTCACGTGGGGCGCTCACAGAAGCTGCTGCCCGGGAAGGGCTGGAAGCTGTTCCCAGAGCTGAGGGGTGGCTCATGTCAACACTCCTCAGCCTACCTGCGCGGCGTGGGGGTCGTGGCTGGTTACACAAAGTTTTCATCACTGCTACGGGGCTAGAGCCTTGCTCTGTGTGCGCGCACGCCCCCCCCCATAACATCACTGTTTACATTTGTTTCATGTTCTTGCCCTGAGGTCATCTTTGCTCTTGCTCAGCGCTGCAACCTCCCTCCCGCAGCCCTGCCCAGCAGAGCAGAGCAGAGCAGAGCAGGAGGCGCAGGCTGCAGTGGCACCAAGAGTGGGGAGGGAGCAGTTCCTCCTCCTGGGGAAGGTGCTGGTGGGACAGCCGAGGGCCCAGCACCTGGAGAACGGGCTGGTTTGGAGCTACCACTGTCTTTCGGCAGCCTGGGTTTACCCTTTATTTATTTAATGTGGTCACTACATTTTGTGGTTGTTCCCCTCCATGCAGCAATGACTTCACAGCTGGTCCTAGATGTTCACACTTAGAAAAACTATGTCCTATCTCCCCCTGGTGTGCCTGCCCCACAGCATGGAGGGCCTCAGCGGGGGCAGCAAGCCAGGGGCTGCGGCGGACTCTCGAGCAGGCGCAATTGGGCTTACGCTCACATCAGCGGCCGTGTTTAAGTTTTGGTTCCATTTCTTAAAAATTCCCCTTCTTTGGGGCCAGCCACACACCCAATGCAATGTCACTCAGCTCCCCCAGGAAGAGGGCAGGATTTGGCTCCCGACACATCAGTTCCGTTTCTGTGCTCACTTAACCCCGTCCTCCTCTCTACATTGTGTGGCACCCCCGCCACCAGTGAATCAGCACCGTGTCCTGACACGGAGACAGACGCATTCCACTGCCAGTAATTCTTTAAAAATAGATATGCATTGTTTACAATGGCATGCAGCACAAAACACTTTATACCGAGAAAGCAGGCTCCAAAACTCACCTTCCTGAACTGTCAAAAGTCCTCACAGCCGTGATGAAAGACAATTTGGTCACAGCAAATTGGCCACAAATTTGTTAACAACGGACTGGGCTAAGGCGCAGAATGAAATGCTGCGTTTTCTAGCTCATAGTAGCCCCCTGCCCCCGAAACTAGACAGCTACGGACCTTCCGTGACCAAGAGGCACACCCAGCAGACGTGTTGGAAGCCTGACCATTTGTTTTTGCTGCTAAATTGAATACCTGGCCCCGGGAGGTGCTTCGGCCTGGCAGGAGCTGTGGCGGAGTTAGAGTTAAAGGCTAGTGCGCTTGCAGTGAGCTGCCCTGTCACTCACCGACTGCCTTGTTCCGCTCCAAAACTGGCTGCTGGCCCATCTGATCCCTGTTGGGGGTTTTATGGCTCCAACACTGACATTTGAGCTGCCATGAATTTCACAGGGCACCGTTCTTCCTTCTCCGTGACGCAGGTTTAGTGCAGGAACCTCACAAAAGGCTTTGCTAATTCATCATCCTTTTGTTTGTCTGGACAGAAAGGAGCCAAACTAACTCTCCCAACACCTGATTTGCAACAGGGACTCTAAATTGCCCTATCTTAATGTCAACACAGAAGCCTGTGCTCCGTGGGGGAGCACTTTCTCCAATCAGAAGGTCCGTCAGGACCATGGCCCCTGCCCATGGTGGCCCCATGCTTGCTGCTGGCACCTCTGCTCTCCACCATGCCTGAGGAATGCCAGAGGCAGCCACACAGCCCTGCCTGCTGGCCTCTGGCCACAGCACCCAGCCTCTGGCTCCACAACTCGCTTGAAAAAATAAAAGGACAATTTTTTTTTTTTTTTTTTTGTTTCATCAAGACAAGCTTCTCAAGAGACCCGTGGGAGTTCTCGGACGCGCCACAGGCTGGCAGAGGTGGAGAGGAGCACGTGCGCACGGGGATGCTGAGGGCACACGAGGGCCAAAAAGCCACCCCCTGAGGCTGGCTCACCTTCCCAGAGCTGCGCCGTGCCCTCTGTCAGACTTCACAAGCCGTGGAGACGAGACGCCGCAGTGCACTCTGCAGGCAGGACGTGACACTAATTCCGAGTTCTTTGCGTCATTCCAAATGCTGTACACCAAGTTAAGTGCAAGTTAGCTAACTCAATATGGGACAAATCAAAGGAGGTGGCTAACGTATTTTTTGCCTGTGGGAAAATGATGTTGAAATACTGCATGCTGAACGATGCAGCTGCACAGACCAGCCTGGAGCTACTGTTAGGAGGACATTTTCAGAGTATGAAGATGTAAAATATGGAAATCCTTGAATGAGAAATACTTGAACCTGTGAAAAGTGGACATTACCAATGCTACATAAGCAAGATATGGCTTAGGAAGGCCATGAAAATTGCTTCTGTAACTGCTACACATAACTAAAAACCCCAAAGACTTTACAGAAGGAGTTAAACACATAGACAGTTAAATTCATCAGTAGAAGTTTTCTTTTACAACCAAAGAATACAATGTAATTTCTGGTGCTCATCAGCCAAGGAACATAGAATCACAGAATCATTTAGGTTCGAAAAGACCTTTAAGATCATGGAGTCCAACTATTAACTTAACACTGACAAGTCCACCGCTAAACCATGTCCCCAAGTGTCACATCTACACATCTTTTTAAATACCTCCAGGGATGGCGACTCAACCACTTCCCTGGGCAGCCCGTTCCAATGCTTGATAACCCTTTCCGTGAAGGAAGTTGTCCTAATGTCCAGTCTAAACCTCCCCTGGTGCAACTTGAGGCATTTTCCTCTTGTCCTATCACTTGTGACTGGGGAGAAGAGACCAACCCTCCCACCTCTCTACAGCCTCCTTTCAGGTAGTTGTAGAGAGCGATAAGGTCTCCCCTCAGCCTCCTTTCCTCCAGGCTGAACAA
>VWZL01001675.1:60110-76890 GCA_013396915.1 Stercorarius parasiticus
GTGCAGGACCCGGCACTTGGCCTTGTTGAACCTCATACCATTGGCCTCGGCCCATTGATCCAGCTTGTCCCAATCCCTCTGTAGAGCCATCCTACCCTCAAGCAGATCAACACTCCCACCCAACTTGGTGTCGTCTGCAGACTTACTGAGGGTGAAACACGGTAGGCCCAACTGAATCAAAGCCTGGTTTTTAGTTAGAGAAAAACTGTTAGCCCCCAGTGCTGGCACATAATTAACTGCCAACATGAAAACCCACATTCTTTAGCATTATCAGCTTAGAAAAGCATAGAAAAACACATTAAAGAATTAGTAACATATTTCAACATTTGGGAATCTTAGGCTGTTTCTCACCAGATAAGGTCAAGTTCTGCTCTAGTAATCAGCCTCTCCTCCGGGAAGATGATTTAAATTGGATTTTGATACTTCCTCCTCTTCCACTGTCCTTACCCAGCATGACTTTCTGTCTGCTTTCTCTATATCGGTACAGCCTATTCTTCTACACACTGTCAAATTCTGCTGGCTTCACGCGCTACGACGACACTTAGAAAGCAAAAAAGAATACACAAAGACACACGATTTCACACTGTGTCATCGTACTCGCGTTCAGAAAGCAAAACTGTAACAAGTAATAGAAATTTACTCCTCATGATGATATAGAAACATGTTACTCATTAGTTACCGCTCCCTTGTTAAAAACGTTTATTCAGCTCCAAATGCTGTGTCTTTCCAACAAATGCAAAACAGCTTTTTGGTGGTAAATAGCAGGTATTTATTTGAAATGAAAAAAAATACTTCAGTACCTGAACTATTGCATTTAATCATGTATTGTTGTAATTGTGTTACTCTACCTTTTTGCATTGGAGACAAATATACAATGAACATTCAGATATCACAGATTGCACACTAGATAGTAAATCGTCAGGCCTTTTACGTAACCACCAAAAAACAGATATTGGATTCTGCAATATAGTACAAAATTCCACACTCCAGTCTTAGCCAGTTATCTTCAATTTACTCCTGATGCTGTACAAATAAATGGCCATTTAACTAGGGCTTACAAGTTAATAACAGGACAAAAAAAATATACATTGCACTGACACAAAAAGTCAGCTGTGTTAATAGTCATGCAACAAGTAACCAAACTTGCTGAAATTAAAAATACTTTCTAAAAACAGTTTTAACTGCATAAATATTTTGTACACAGTTCATTTACTGAAACAAAAGGAGTCTTTAAATGATACAAAGCAAATATAAGTTTCTACCAATTTTATACATAAGAAAGTGCAAAATAACTTATCTAAAGTGTTTTGCTATTGAACTGATGAATGTCGGCTGGAGGCAGCCAACCCCCTCTCAGAAGCATGACATTACAGTTGCACACTACATACGAATGTTAAGAGTACATGAATAAGTATACTACAAAGAACAAGGCAGGAGAAGACGTGAGGTACTTGCAGAGAATACAGTCTACTAATGTTAGTGTACATGAGTCTATTTTTGCTCAACAGATCTTTACATGGAAAACAAAGCAAGTATTTGCATTAGAAGCTTGAAAGAAACAGAAAAAAAAAACCCACTCCCAAGTGAACAAAACAGTTGCCCACAGCACCAGCTGCCGGAGGAAGTATGAGCAGGTGTGTTTTTTCCCCTCCACCTCCTACAAGCAAGAACCTGGTTTTTGGAACAGCGCAACCGAAGAATTAAATCTGAGGGCTGTGGTGATTGGTTTGCAAAACGTAAATTGGGACTAACCTCTACACTACAATTTGTAAGAATAGCGACCTTGATTTTTCAGTACGCTGCCAAACACCAAAAGCACAGAACAGCACCCGTACAACGTGCTTATGCAGCTGAACGCAGTCGACTACCTCTTCACTGACGGCCCACTATCTTCATGACCCTGCATTAGTACTATATGCCAACTGTTTGCTCCAGTGTTTAGATTATATCAGTGTTATTGTCATAAAACTTGCTTTTATTAGGGTTTAATTTTGTGGCTGTATGAGTTCCACTCCGTAGAAAAGACTTCTTTAAATTTGGTTTTGATTCGAAATCTGGAGGCAAGGGGAAGAAAACTCCGTGGACTCAAAGGCATTTATTAAAATAGCCTTTTCTTCAAACTGAAAACGTTAAGGCCACTAGCCTGTCTTCTGAACTATGCTGGTTTCGCATCATTTTGGGAAGGGTGAAGGCAACGTTAGAGAGAACAGAGAAATTCCAGTGCTCCGCACATGCTTACTGAGGACCTCTTCTTGTTTTTAGGGACAAATCTGTCCGGGTAGCCATGCAGCGCGGCTACTTGATCATCACTCTTTGGATCCAACGGGATCTATTTGGGTCAGAAAATCTCAACAAACCTGCATTTACTCAACAGTGTGCAAGGGCTCTAGAGAAGCCTTTCTGTTCATTTGGGGACTTAGTATACATACCAAAACAGGAATATATCTCATTTTACAGACCAGCACATACATAATAAACAAACATGTATCAAAATACGTATTTAACCTTCAGTGCATAAACATGTGATACCAGGGTAAATAGTAAGTGGTCAGGATTAACAAATTATTCACGGCTAGAAGCTCAAATCAAGAGAAGACAGGTGTGCCAACGCAGTACCAAGGACCTTCTGGAAGGAGCTCACACCACCCCAGAAGGTCCGGCATTTTGGATGGTTCAATTCCAACAACAGTGCCGGTTTTAACCATTTCCTGCCCAAATCATTCCAAGTGAAGGATAATATCATCTCGAGCGAAGGCGCTCACTGAATTACTAGCAGAGCAAAAGCAGGGACACTTGTCTTCTGTTGGTTTGGGTCATATCCTTACCGCTATTTAAAAGAACCCACTGTGAATATACCTAGATCTAGATTGGTTTGTCACTCGTTTACAAAATATATACACATACGTTAAAAAACAAAACCAAACCAAACACCAGCCTGCGCCCTGTCCCCCCCTCCCCGCCCCACCAAAAACCCACTGGCGAGACCTCATTCAGAAATTAAGTCCATGGGCCTATCCAATGCACGCGTTCCAATCCCAGTGGATATCAGTGTCTCTACTTCATCCCACGTGTAGTGCAAAATAAATGATAGAGTAGTAAAAAAATACTGCAATTAAATTCATATTGGAACTTAAAAACCACAATGGAAGTCTGCTGCTGTCCTCAAGTTGATGCCATGTGCTGAAACAGGAAGATTAGTTCTTAGAAGCGTTTCTGACATGACTAATATCACCCTGTTTTCGAGCAATGCCTATTGTTCCAGAAGTTTTTTTGCAAACAAGCTACAGGACAACAGCAGTTAAATTTTATGCACAAGGAATTCATTCTATATATGCAAGCCAATTGCTATTGACTAAAGAAGTTAAAAGCTGGTTCTTGCACTGCATGAATCAGCTGCTAATGAACATTAAGTACTTAACAAAACTGCAGCTCTGACATATGTATAAAAGAGGCCTTATTAAATATGAACAACACTGAGGTGGTAAATAGTTTGGTATAAAATGCAACACAAACAAGTGTACAATTTAGTTCCTGGTTATCTTACAGCTAGAATAAAATACTCCAAGTCCTATTCTCAAAAATGTTTTCTTTTGAAAAAATCCATGTAATTCTATGAATAGCCTTACTTAAATTAAGATACTGTGGGCAACTGAAAGAACAAACATGCACAGACTGGATTTTTAACAGAAATAAGCATAATGCCTTCGAGTTTTCTGGTTTTTCTTTTTTTTTTTTTTTTTAAACATTCGTATTTAAATTGATAGATGAGATAAAGATGCCACACAAAGTATAGTGGTTAATCTGAAGTCCCATGTAACAGGCAGTTAAGTTCATATTTAGATAAAAAGGCCATTATACCTATTTACAATATACACAGTTGCTTGCGAAGAAGGCAGATTTACAACTATCTTCTAAAAAGCCTTCCCTTCCCCCTCCCCCCGATAAAGATGACTATCTCTACAAAAACAAGACAAGAATGGGTATTTAGGATAAGTGAGGATTTTCTCGATAGCCATGTCAACACAGGTTTAGGGGTTGACAGTTCTATTGGATTTGTGGTTATTAATCATGTCTTTCCTGGGCCTTGCTCTTCACTTAATTATGCTGTTAGCCTCATTTACCTTCTGTCAACACAAATAGATTCAATGATCCCTTTTTACTTTTAGTGCTTAAAACTCAGTATAAACTTAAGTGTAAACAGACAGTATTCTAATCCCTTTCGATCACTGCACGATACTCTCACTAGTTCTTGGAGTGATGGCGGGGCTGGATGGGGTCTCTGTTTGCCAGGACTCCGTCAATTTCTGGGCCCTTCCTCTGAACCCCGCTCATGCTGCAGGTTGTAGAAGCAGTTCTGGCAGACTCTGACTGGTGATGAAATCTTGAGACGCTTGATTTCAGACTGAAACCGACTGCACCTGTAGAGGAAAACAAACATCACTGTGAACACAGGTCCTCTCCTGACCTGGCCATTTTCTATCCAGGTGTGGAAATTATCATCATGACTTCAAATGTCAGAGAGCTGTCCAAACTCATCAAGGAAATGCAATACAGTGTGGCAGAAGCAGAATTTAACAGGTATGATCACAGCAGAATCAATGCGATGACTCTGCGTTGAGAGGTAGCTTAAAAACAGCTGTTGTCACCAGTTTGGACTCAAAGTATACAGCTACAGAGAGGAAACTAGAAATACCGTGTCTGACGCAGCGGACCAGAGAAGAGACTCCCGCCTCAGTTCCTGGGCAAGGGGAGCTCATATACATCCGCTGTGTCATACGTTTTCCTGTCTGAGGCTGCATGCCACTGGCTCCTAAATCTGCATCCTTACAGTCCAGCATACAGGACCGGGTTGCTTGTGGAAGGACAAGAACAACTAGTTGCCAAAGAAGTTTGTTTGGGATTTTTTTCTTTGCTAAGTTCATTTGTCTAGAGTTTTTCCCAGACGGGCAACGGGGAGGTTTTCAAAGCTTCAAGCAGATTTCCTTCTCTCCTGATATCTGTCTTGCTAACTATAGATTTATTAAGGGCCTGTGTGTCTTTTCCAATTCCTCCCTGAAAGTTTTGAGAGCTTTGATGCTTTTTCTTCATCAGTTCTCTTTTAGTAAGGGAAACCTCAGTCTTTCAGCAAAGTTCTGTTGCATGCAACAGCTTTACCCAGCCTACAATTCTGTATGGAAAAGAGCCCAAAGGAGACTCTTGGCTGGCTTACTTCTGGCAGAAGAGCTGTCCACAGTTCCTGCAATGGTGACGCCTCTCCGTGAGTGAAAAACGGACTGCGCAGCCCGAACAGCTGTCTCCCCCCTCGTCCTTCACCCAGTGATCAGCTGCAGATCGGCCAGGCTGATCGCTTACGGACCAGCTGAACACTCTGCCTCGACCATCCCCAATAAGAATTCTGCTGTGATCCCTGCAAGAAAAAAGCAAAAGCGTTCCTGCAACAACTCTGGCACAGTAACGCACAGACACTGATGACCAATTTTACATGTCAGAATATCTCATAAGTTAGACTACTGGCATAGTAACTAATGTGCAAATTAGCCTGGTCTGACTGGGAAATGGAGCTACAACACCACTCTGTATAACATAATGCAGCTGAGTAAGTCTACTTATTTTAGTATTTTTATCTCAGTCCTTGAACAAGGCTGCCCTAAACAGAAGCACTACAAAACAGCATTATGCAAAGAACAATGGCTGGTTCGGACCGCTTCCCGCTGACAACACTGAAAAAATGTTTTAAGCGATCACTTGTGAACTACTCACTTAGAGATGCCGAGTGCAGTGATTTCTGCTGGATGTGCGTTGTCTTTGCGATCAAATGCCGTGTGCATAGTTAGTTTGCTTCTAAACACCAACTGACGCTCCCATCTGTATCCTAGAAATGAGCAGAAAGTAGGAGGGGGGGAAAAAGCAAATTTGCTTGTTCTCATTTTTGTTCCCTCCTCCCCAGGCGTACCTGTTATGTATGACTTTGTAGAAAGAAAAAATCTCCCCCCAGAGAGAATTCTCTATGACTCAAGTTTCACTTGGGGAAAACACGTTTTTCAACTGCTCCCTCAACACATGTAAGAAAGGAGAGGATACAAAACAATGCACAGGGCCTCCAATTTCTCTGAGTCCAGTTGGGGGCTGCAGAGAACGGTGACATACACAGGTAAGCCCTGTACCAAAGCCTGTCAGGACTGGGATAGCTTCATTTTATTTTTTAATTTTATTTATTTTCTTTTTGAAGTCAAGACTTAGATTTCCAACTGTCACTACTTTTCTTCATAAATGCTCACGCAATGCTGTGTTTTGGGTATGTGACTAAAACATAGTCACCATGACATACCAGTGTTTTGGCTGTTGTTCAGCAGCATTTGCAGAGTATCAAGGTTTTCTCTTTTTCCCCACTCTGCTCTGCCCCCCAACCCCCGTCAGAAGTTTGGAGGTGCACAATAAATTGGGAGGGGACACAAGCTGGACAGCTGACAAACTGACCAAAGGGAAATTCCACTCTGTGTAACATCATGCTCAGCAATAAAACTGAGAGGAGGGGGTTTTCGGGGAAGGCAGCCATTTGCTCAGAGACCGGCTGGTCATCATTCTGCTTGTGGGAGGTGGCGAGTGATTGCCTTTGCATCGCTTGTTTTGTCTTCCTCTTTTCCTTTGCTTATTAGACTATCCTTATCTTGATTTGTCAGTTCCCTTGCTTTTGTTCTTTCTACTCTCTCCACCACCCCACTGCAGGGGGTTGTGGTGGTGGTGGCCTTAGCTGGGTAAACTGACCAAGAAAAGCTTGAACAACATGCAACCTTTGCACACAAATTTTTCTCTTCACCGACCATTTCGGAATTCAGAGCTGCATAGACAGAGAGAAACTGCCTTATGGGTCTGTGCTGACAGCACATTTATCTGACAGAGGAAGCGCGTCCAGTTTCTTTTACCTGGTTTAAGCTTGCTGTAGTGCCGTGCTTCAGCATAGCTGGGGTGCGGGTGGTTAACCTGAGCGTGGGGATGCATTTTTGCTTGTCCCTCAGAATAATTCACGAAGATAAAGCCATCTTTCTCATCCAAGCTGAGCTGGTCCGACCAACGCCTGGAGTCATCAGAGCCGCTGTCTGCTGACCATGCTGCCGCTGCTCTGTTTGATGACGACCTAGGCCTGTGGCTGGTGCTGCTTGGTTGACTCTGGCTCTCCTGCAGTTTCGTGTCCTGGCCTATGCATGGATCGTCCGCCTCGGAGTCACTGCTGTCCTCTTCGTGGGCTTCCTGCCCTGGATTCACAGGAGAGAAGATGTTGTTAGCAAGGCTGCTTATAGCCTGAGCTTTTCCCCTATTCTGCTGCTGCACTACCTACAACCACCGCAGCATGACTAGGGGGAAACTGCATGGAGGCATCTCAAAGCCTTTGCAGAGATTCAGCTCCTGCCAGGAATCAAACAACTCAGTTTTTTGCCCTGGTCTGTCAGAAAATAGCACTCCTTAGCTGAAGCTATTTCCTATGATAGTCCATCTGAGGTAGGCTATGAGAGACACAATGAGTACAATTTTCAAAAATGCTCAAGTTAGCAAAACAAAATCCTGCTGTCTTTCAGCAAAACTTACACAAGTAACACAGTCAGCTATGCTGAAACTCCAGCTGATTGAGAAACACGATGCAGATTTGTTAATAATAGGTTTTGTTAATACAAAAAAAGCAACTGCGGAAGATATTTATATTCCTAGTGACACTGAAAAAAAAAAAAAAGAGCTGTATATATATAATAATTACTAATGAGTGTCATGTGATGCAGATCCAAATCCAGATCGTATCTTCAATACGAAAAGGGCAAGAGGAAGATGAGATGGCTAAAAGAAAACACACCCATCAAGCATGGACCAGAATATTCTGACAGCAGAAAAATTATATGGCCAGCATTGCTTGTCTCAACAGCATACTGTTCCATCAGTAGATTTTTTTTAACTCTGCTGTTATGCTATAATTCCATTTCAAAATAAAAAAAAATAAAAATCTAGCTTTTGGACAATGGTAGTATCCATTGGGTTTACCGATAGCAGAAACAACCACGCACGGAAAAGTTCAGTCCTTACAGAAAAAAGCTATGATGAGCATGATTTTTTCTTACTTATAGCAGTATGGAACTACCATAAAGCAAGGTGGTGAATAAAGAACTCAGATGCTTTATTTATTACGCCCACTGGATGTCTATTGTCTTTTGAGACAAAAGCCCCTTCGTCCATTCTGCACTGTATAACCACATGATTTTACCTATGTACGGTGAAGATCAGGTAAAAGGCAAATACAAAACACTTGTCGGGAGACATACCTATTTGTGCTTCCTGACAATCCTCTTGCATTTCCAGCATCTCCGGAGGCTCTGGAGCTGGTGTTTCTGGTACTTGCAAAAATTCCATCCGCCAGAACTGGAGGGACAGGGAATAAGCAATAAGCAAAGTGGCATGTACTGAACTCTTAGCTTTCTTCTGAGCTTCTTGTAGAGTTAGGATGGCTTATTAGAACTGCGTGTTTGCACTGGCAGCATGAGAGGCAGGTCACATCTCTATACTAAGCCCTGTTTTCGGGGGCTAGCTACTATAAGAGGACGTGTGTTCATGCCTGAATCAAAAGTGAACAAGTCTTGTGCTGTTATTTAACATCTTCGCTGTTCAAATAAAAAATCCACTGCACATAGCAATCTGACCAGCAGACTCTGGTTGAAGCAGACCCAGGGACAGCACAGCAAAGTACCAAAAATTGGGTTAAGACTCGCAGTGATCAGAGATGCCACTAAGTCCCTCTTTTCTTTCTAGGCAGCAAAATGAACTGTCTCAAGGTGTGTAGAACAAAAATGGTAAACGAAAACTAAAATCTCCAGGCATGAAAGCTGGTGACCAAAATAGAGCAGGAAGCTAAACATATGCTGCTGACTATTGCTAGTTACCCCATCACAATGGGCGGATCGAAAAGGAGAAAGAAAACTGAAAGACTGTGTAGGAATGTCAGCTCACTGAAAGAGTTTTCCACGAATCCTCAGTGTCCATCTAACTTGTGGACAGGATACACCGCACTGCCCTGTGCAGAAAAGGCACAGCTGGTTCCAGCACCAAAAGCAGTCTGCATTGTCTACCCAGCCTGCACTCCCTCCTTCCTGCAGGATTTAACTGTTCAGGTGGAGGACCCAATATAGCAAAACTGCTTTTTGTACTGGCCAGGACAGTGTGTTGGATAGACATGACTACTCTAACTACTACTACTAACTAAGGAGTAAACTTATTTTTCCGAACAGTGATTCCTGGTACTTACCCGGACAACTCCATCCGAATGTCCTGTTACTATGACATTCTGGGTATCCCACTCATTCATCTCTGACACAAAGCAACACATTATTTGCTGGCTTCGGCCAGTAAAAGTGTTTACGCTTGCGGTAGGGCTGCCATTGATGCTCCATACATGGATATAAGTGCCAGCACACGATACAATATCCCCCTGCAAAGACAAATAACATCTCCGTATTTCAATATAAGTCTTAGGTTTTCTTCAGCAAAGATATAAGCCAGCTTCATTTATAAGCCAAGTTCAGCCATCAAAGCTGGCACTTTCAGAAAGTTCTATTCAAGCCTAGTTTGGACACCTAAACAAATCTTTAGGATGATATGCATTTTTTTTTTTTAAATTGTACATAGAAAACCAGACTTAGTAGCAACGTATTTGTTGTATTTACAGCATACAATGAGCAGACCAATTCCTCCACTTTTCACAGCCTAGCAATCCAGCAGTGTATTTTCAGCACTTTTCCTTCTCAGTTTTCAAAGACTCTATTTTCACAGACTCCTCTCTTTTTTCACAAACATGTACCACCTTAAATTTAATTTGCTTCCTTATGGGGAAAAGGGCAAGAGATGGTCCAAACTAGTGCAGAGGGGAAAGTGCAGAGGGGAAACCTAAGAAACAGTCTAAACCACTGGCACCACCAGACTACTAGCAGCTAATAAACTGAGCTTCTTGCTGTCCCCTCCTTGCATTACAGCTTCATTTTGTCTTGATTTCAACCACTACAACTGGTCCAGTTGCAACATGGTCCATCCAGCCCTCATGGACCAGCTGCATAAAGTTTCAACTCGGGCAAAATCTTTGACGTGCACGGGAGCTCGATAAATGGCAACCCATAACTTATAGGACCACCAGGGAGACAAGCTTTTAGGATATGTCTGTTTCAGCTACAATTCTCACTGCAGCTTCATCCAAGGTATCCTCTGCTTCCTTTAAATGAAGCGTAAGAGAACAAAAGTCAACCAAGGTCACATATCAAAATATCTCTTCTTAGTTCCTGTGGCAGGTTTGACAACCCACTTTGAACGCCACACTAGCTACACTGCTGCCAGCACAGTTAATATGCCCTTCTGAACTCGAGCCGCTCTGCATGGAACAAACCTATGTGCTTCTCTGGACAAAAGACGCAAATTATTCCCTAAGCCAGCTAGTTAGTTTTCAGATGAGTTATACAAGTTTTGTCAAACTAACAGAAGACCCTAGTTTATTTTTCTTTGGTTTAACAATTTCTGACTCTTGCTACTGTTTCCACTGCGCATTGGTGAATGGTATTTGGTTCTTACCGTTAATTCATTTATACAGAGTGCTGAAACTGGAGCCCGGTGACCTCGAAGCTGTGTTAGAAAAGAGAGTTTATTCAAATCCCAGATGATGCAGGTGCGATCCCGTGATCCACTCACAATTATGTGATAAGCTAGTGATGCTGTTAAGCATGTGACGGTGTCAGTATGACCCAGTAATGCCTGTAAAACAAAAGTCAGAAGGAACAAGCTGCAATCAGGACAAAAATTACTGCATTAAACCCACTTATCTGAAGAGATTCAGATAATGTAAACATGAATATCCTATCAGAAGATGCAAGTGACTTACAAGAATTGAGTTGACAACTATTTTCATACTTGACAACGAGAGAAGTAGTATTTTTTTCCATTTAAAAAGTACTCTCACAAAACCAAATTTCAAGGGTCTAATGTTATATAGACTTCGACTGAAAAAAAACCCCCAAAATAATTTTCCAACCCATTCTGCATCAGTAGCCTATTTATAAGGTCCATATGTGTTCCAGACTGCACCTGAAATTACATTCTGAAAACAGAAATTCTTTGTAAATGGCTCCTATATAAAATTCTGTTGATGTTTGAGAAAAGACAAGAAAGAGTGGCAGCCAAAAGGGTAAAGTCAATTGGAAGAAGGAGAAAATTACAAGCATCTACTTGTATTACACCCTGCTTTTACATTTTAGGCATAACCTAACCATTTGAACAGGAGTCTGGAATACAGTCAGATTGTCGCAGTTACAAATCGTTGGCTAAAGTACAATAGATGGCCTTCAATATGCTGCCCTGAAATTCAAGATAGAGAGTTTTATCTTGCATTCTTCTTAAGTAAAATGCTTTGGAAACACAGATTTGGACAGTTGGTGGAGACCGTGCAAGGGAAGTTATTAAATAATTCTCTAAATTTCTTCTCAAGTGGAAGCTTTCCTCCGGAAACAGTCCTGCTATTAAGATGCTAACAGGAACAGTAACACTTAAAAACCTAGCTACCTATAATAATGACACACAGCTTCTAGAATATTTTGAGGTAGTTGGATGGGGGTGTTTTGTTTCGTTTATGGGTGGGCTTTTTTATTATTTTTTTTTAGTAAATAGAAGACTTAGCTGCAAGTGACTTTAGAGCAGGGGTGCTCGTTTGTTAGATTAAAAGTTGACGCTTTGAATTAACAAAGCAAGAACAATTTAAGGTGATCCTGAACAAGTACACCCTGCTCCACAAACATCAGTGCCAGAAAGAGCAAAGTTTTGCACAGAAGTGTAATTTAAATATATATATTATAAAAGAAAAAATTAAAAAAAAAAAAGGAAAATGAACCTTTGAGACAGTTTCATACAACACTACAATAAAGCAGATGAATTCACAAAACACATCAGTATAATTTTGTTGACATCACTACCAAATTCCCCATCCCTCCGAAAAGCTCCTGGTGATCAACTATCCCTAAATGATGCAATTTTCAAGACACATTTTGCCCACTTTCAATGCAGATCAGTACCTCAACTAGTCAGTTCTCCAAGGGTTTGCTGGACTCATGGTTTCAAAGCTTACTATGTGAGCAATACCGTTTTGGTAATTCCTTTGATCTTGTAACATAATTTACGTAAAAGGCATCTTTATTGCATCTTACCTGTTTCAGTGTGAGGGCTTTAGCTTTTTCTTTGGAGATGCCCATTTCCCACACACACACCGCTGTGCTTGTTCCTCCAGTGATAACTAGTTTGGGGTTAGGGCAAATGGCACATAGTATCTGACCCCATTCTGACAAACATTCATAAACGATTACTGCCTAAAAAAAAAAAAAAAAGAAAACAAAGAAGAATTACTTGCAGGATTAGCGCTTGGTAGGATAAAAATAAAAGCCTAAGAACCCCCCTGCATGCTGGACTATTAAGTAACCAAGATATCACTGCTACCCCTCGTGCAGTTTTTCCTCAAACAGAAGCAATTCCAGCCTCTGCCAGAAGATGCCCCCCGAGAGAACACCAGAGATGAGCTTCAACGGCATAGATTTAATTAATTCATGTTTTGCTGACCTGGTAAAAAATTATCATTAATTGGTTTATGTTATTGTGCCAGTGTTCTGATGAAGACCACCAGATAGGGAGCAATAAAACATATGCAGTATAAGATTATTTCATTCACATGTGAAATAAATTTCCATTCTTAGATTTTTTTTCACTATTGAGTATTCATTGTTTTTGGTACATTCAGCACTGAAAAACAATTTCAGATTACAAACCTTGTCCGACTCGTAGGTACCCAGTCTACAGCTGAGGTCTGCATAGCCCCAGGCAAAAGTTTTATTCCATGTAGGTGGGATGAGAACCTTATTCTGTTCTACTGCCAGAATGCCTTTATCAGTACACACGATCTGGCCCACAGGCTCCTTGAGCTCTAAAAAAAGAAGATGGGGTTATGTTTTATTGCTAGCACAGACAAATATTATCTGATCCCATTAAATATTTGATGCTGTGCACAAGCAGTATCTCTGTATTGGCTATGTCATACAAATCGTTGTTTCAATTGCAATGATGGCAACTTTTGCTACATTCCTAACAAATGCAGGGCTAAGCACTATCAGTAGTGGCGAGAACGCCCCGAGGATCATAGATAGCTCTGATCCCATGTGCAATGCTGCACAAGATGTTCTTCAGACAAGATGCCTGTGATCGTTAAAAGTCATTGTACCATTGTCGGCACAAGTAAAAACAAGTTTTTGGTATCAATTCTAACATCTTAGCCAAGCGTTCCCACAGGTTACGTTCCTGACTACAGCCCGTGGTGTCCTACCCGTTTTTCCCCAAGCTTTGCAAATATAGATTAAGGCTTTCTAATTTCCCGTCTTAGAGTGTAGCTCTGCTATGTCCTGTGTAGTAGTACGTCCATCTCCCTTTACAGCAGGCAGGCACAGATTCATTTAATCAACTAGGAAAAACATCACCGTATAGCATTTACCTGCCTCACAGACAATAAATTTTTGTCCAGTCCAGTATCAGAGACAACGTCAAAACCCACCTTTTTTCATCTCAACAACCAACACCACCCTTTCCTGTCAACGTTTCTGAGTATTTCTCAGCACTGTGATAAAGAATCCTTCTGCTATAAAAATCACAAAATTGAAGCTATCACAGGCCCAGAAACAACATACCCTGAATATCGTTTGTTAAATTAAGACTTTAAAGAAGTGCTTAGGTCCAATTTTATCTTAAAAAAGTTTTTTTTGCTTGTTTGTTTTTGGGTTTTTTGGGTTGTTGTTGTTTGTTTGTTTGGGTTTTTTTTGGTTTTTTTTTGTTTTTTTTTAAATTTTAAAAAAGTTACATTAAACCAGCACAGATTTAGTGCTTCTCAAGTACACTTTAAGGTAGCGAAGAACATAATCTTACAGTATTAGGATATTTTAAATTTGTGCTTCTCACAAAAGTACAGGCATTAAGAACACTAGAGCTAAGCAAAACATGGAAAAGGACGATTTTGCTGAAACTCTGAATGCTCTGGCAAAGAAACAGGAATCATTACTGCGGTTTTTCAGTCTACCTTTCACTGGGGCAAGTGATGGCCGCAGGTTGTCCAAATGATGGAAAAAAATCTTGTCACTTGTGGAACCAGGGGGCACAGAAGTTCCCACAGTCTCTCCATTCAGTCGGCTTCTAACACGCTTCGGTGGGTGTGGTTTTTTAAAGAGCTGAAATTCATTAAGAAATTAATTATCATCAAAAATGAGAGGTTTACAAGAGCACAAGCTTAAAGAGATCATCAGTACACCCAATTTACCTTCTAAAAGTTCTGCAGGTCAGCAAATGTTATTCACTAATACCTTATGGCAACCATTTCAGTAAGACTTCAACAAATAATATGAAATCCAACAAGGATATAACAAGCAAAGTATCTTCAGAGCTACTTCCAGTTGCAAAAGCAGTTGAAGTAAAGCAAGCAAAAATCCCTAAGTTGATACATAACACGGTATTAAATTCTAACCTAGGACAAAATGAAAGTTAATTTTTGGTTTTGAAACAAACGGTGTCCCACAAACATCAGGTGATGCACTGGGAGGCGGCCAGGCTACCAAAGAACAGAATAACAGCATGGGTGGGCATGTAATTGGACCACATATGACAATCACGCACAAGAAACGCATCTTAGCACCTGATTATCTTCTGGCCTAGCTTTCCATTACGAGTGACTGAATTTTCATTTTACTGTCTCAGTGACCATCCCCGGTATCTCAGTGTTAAACAAGCCACAGCTTCTAATAAGCCACGATCATCAATGACACACACTAAGGTTTATCACATGATAAATTAATAATAAAAATATTGGATGGTAACGCTATGTATTGTAAAACGTAAATGACAAATATAAACACTGAGTGATATTTTGTAAGATTTTGATTACTCTTTTGCAGACAGGCTATTACAGCACTGAAAGGAGAACTGAAATTCCAAGGCTGAAAGGTATTTTCCTTACAGCCCTTTGAGATGTGTTACCTGTTTGCCTATCCAAAGCAGAGGGAACGTGCATAAGCCTAAGGTAGCTGAGCTATGAGCACGCACACACATTTCTACTGCTCACACCTACGCTCTGGGTATGAAGGGTAACAACAGGCCTACGTGCCACAGCTCTCACTGAACTACAGCATGCCTCCCGTCTGGCTGGGCTATGAGAAGATGGAGAGAGAAGGCACATCATACAGCCTTCACGTGGGCAACTGATCTCAAAAAACGCCAGTTCTGGCGAGAAAAACTTAAAAAACAACCCACAACTCCTTTGTCCTTTGAGCAATCGTTCCTCTTGTTCATTCATTCTGCTCTGCCTCCCCAGGCTGTGGCATCTCGTGACCCCCGCAGAGTCCGAGAGAGTGTGGTTCCAAATGCAGCACCAGCTCTGGAATGTTTTGCACAGCACAACTTTTTAAAATGGGAAACAGAACTACCAAGGGCAATACTGGTGGAAAAGATGGGATAAAGAAGATGTAGTTCTCATGTTACATCTCCATGCAGCAAAGGAGTGAAAACGTGCACAATATCCACGTCACTGAGATAGCCTGCCTTAGATCCCCCTGTGGAAAGTCACAGAAGGTCATAGGCAAAACTCTCTACAGTTAAACAAAAATGTGCTCCCAGAGCACTCACCACCAAAAATGACTTAAGGAAGGAGTTTTGAGTTTATTGCAGTCCGCCTATTCCTCTAGCAAAGCTTCATGCAATTTCTGGTAGATCTCATCGTAGGTTTGTACCTAACAGGCACCTGAAGATTCAGGCAGACCTTCAGATTCAGCTGCAACGCTTTCCCATTGCCCTGCTGTCAGCCCCAGTCTTTATCTGTTCCTCTGGTTTTAGCTGGGCCACGTCCGATTATCACCACAACCCAGGGACTGATTATTACTTCAGAGGAGAAAACCCCACAGCCACTACGTATCTTGATTATTGAGAGAGCACGAGGAAGGAAAAGGAGAAAAGCAGCCACAGAGGACAGATGAGCAGTTCTTAGCCTTCTTTCCAAGCAGTAAGAGACAGACAGCTGTTAGCGGGTCCCCACAGGAAATATCCTGTGGCTGTCCCGAAACATTATGTGCTGCTGTAGTCTAGAGTTCCCAACACGTGGGTTGAGTTCCCAGTGAATTGCTGAAGGTATCTGTGGTTTCCACCAGGATTGGAAAAATTCACTGATGACATTTAAAAGTTTCACTGGACAGCAAAAAAAACCCTACAGAAATGCCTAATTTAAAAAAAAAAAAAAAAGAAAGGAGAGAAAGAAACAAACCCTTAACCCCCCCGAAAACCTAAAACCCCACACAGCAAAACTTTAGATTTAATATTACATTTAATAATTTAACGTAATCTCTTAAAGAGAACAGAAACTTTAAAGCTGCACCAAAAATGCATCTATATAGCTCCTTAACTATAGCTGTCCTGCAAGAGTCAATCTTCTTAATTTAAATTTTAAGGTTTTTTTCCCCCCCACAGATTCTTCAAATAAAAGAGGTGGCCAAGCCCTGCAGAACACCAAGCGACTGGTGTAAAAAAAAGGAAGCATAAGTTATTATAGAAATTATTTTATTACAGGATAACTTAAAATACCTACACACTAGGCATTACTTTGAATTTGGATTTTCAGTGCTCCTCTCTGACTTTGCAGCAAGAACATACTTTTTTTTTTTAATGCTGATTTTTAGAGTTGAACCATAATTTATTT
>VWZL01001675.1:76914-92626 GCA_013396915.1 Stercorarius parasiticus
GAGCAGAGGGGGGGGGGGGGGAAAAGGCATTGATCCTCATTGCACTTACAATGGAAATACAAATGATTTCACATCACTGTTAGATTATTTATGGAAAAACAGTCCCAGGAATTTTCACTCCTAAAAACTTTCCTGTTCTATATCAATACATTTCAATGGGAGTGTCATCTGGCTAGTAAGAATTCTACAAAGGGTTTACCTGCTTTGGTATCTGTCCAAAGTTATTAATGAATCCTATAGTAGCTGTCTCTTTTAATGGATCATTGATGTTATATATGTCCACTTGCCCCTCATAGAAGAGATGGTGAAAGACATTTACAGCTTCTACTGCAGCAGGACCTTGTTGTTTATAGCCAAAGATCAAGTCAATCCACTCATGCAGATGTGCACTCACAAAGTCACATTCCAGAGCCTGAAATTCAAAGGGCATGCATTAGAACTAGCCGTACCGGTCATCATTTGAGGCTACTGCACCTACCACGAAGAAAAATGCAGAATATATTTTGACACATTCTTGTTAAATTTTGATAAATCTTTTCACTGAAGCAAGTCCTGCCTCAATGTAATCCCTAG
This sequence comes from Stercorarius parasiticus, assembly GCA_013396915.1. Classification (NCBI taxonomy): domain Eukaryota; kingdom Metazoa; phylum Chordata; class Aves; order Charadriiformes; family Stercorariidae; genus Stercorarius; species Stercorarius parasiticus. Next base: position 77,488 of record VWZL01001675.1, read on the forward strand.
CCAAAAAGGAATGGGGAGGAGACACTGCTTCTACAGACCTTTGCAACCATTAGCCATCAACCCAGAACTCATGGACCGTGACCAAACGATTTGAGCTTAGGTTAATATGCAGTGGAAAGTCCCAACTGACGCTTTCTATTGTGATTATTAAAATGCAAATTACCTCCCGATGAACTCTGATAAATTCACGAGGATCTCCTTTTGCCCATGGGGGAAGTATTACATCACCAAGTTTAGTGCCATTTTGTTTGCAACCTGTTAAAAAAAACAAAAGAAAAATATTGAGAGAAGCACTGAAACTGCACTGCAACAGCAATGGTAAAAAAAAACCAACTATATACAAAGATCAAATTCTAACACCTTTCCTTAGTAAAGGAAGCCATTTCAGCCTTTTTTTTTTTTTAAATACTATTAATTTTTAAATGTCAGGCAATAAACATGAAAAATTCTGCCCCAGTTGTTCATGTAAGATTGCTCACAGGAGGAGAATATTCCTTGCTAAGACTTTTGAAGATGATGATAGCGTTTCAGCATACGCTCTTCAAAACAAACATTACTCTTCTAGTTACAGGCATTGACTCCTCTCAGTCCTCACAACTTCATAATGTAGAGCCTGAACTCAAAATCTTTGTTTCCCCATCAAATGCTCTTGGAACATGATTATTTTATCTTTTTTTTTTTCCGTTTCAGTAAATTTCTGCTTTTCTCTCCCCGTCATGGGAAAGACCCACTACAGTACATGAAAGTTAATGAAAACAACAGCCACTAAAGTAGCCTTCTGCAATCATTGTACAACCAGAATCTTGCTCTGTCAGCTTAGCTTGTGCCTAAGCAGCCAACCATGGTACCGGGAGCTGCTACCACAGCAGCCATCCATTTCGCACTTACAGGAGCCAGCACAGCAAGGTTCATTTTCTTACCTCTTTTTGACTTCCTTGTTCTTATTCTGTGAGGACAACTGGAATCAATGTGCTAGGCCCAATTTAAGAGAGGACATACTTTCCTGTATTTGGCATCTGTTTAGTATGTGTATAGCAATGGCATGTCAATTTAGTATAATTTGAAGAAAATAAATCCCAGGAAGAGACAGTGTAACAGCAAACCACTGTAAAGCCTTGGTGGAACAATATTTCATCCCAGGATTTCTTTTCTTCACAATAAAAATATTCTGTATCAAGGAATGGAGTTATTGTTTTACCACGAGAATGGCTACACATCACAGGAGTACAGACTAAATGTTCTTTTCTTAACAGTGAAGAGCTAACTGGTCACCCCACAAGCTTCGTACCCAAGGACATTGGTGATTCCCTTGGGCATGGTCTGGCCACATACATTCATCTGGGTCCCAGAGAGCTTCCTTCCCACTCTGAACATTAAATGGCATGTTGCAATTACTAAAAAATGTATTTGTTAAGACTTCCCAGTTATATTCTTGTTTTGTTACTTGTTGCCAAGAGACAATTCCACGCTTCCTGTTAGCTCAGAGGAATACCAACAAATTTCCATATTTACAGGGATACACAAAGTATAGTGCTCCAACAGAAACACCGCTTGCATCACTAGACTTTAAATCTTCCCCTTTTTATCTCAGGGGAAAGGGAGCGGGACTGCTCCGAAATAACACGATCAAAAGTATCACGTAGTGTTTGACAGTTGTTCATAACAAAACCTTTTCTACTGTTGTTCCAAATGCTCAAGGAAGAATTTCTAGGACTCTAATGGTCACAGTTCAAAATTATCAGATACGGAGCTACGTGGACAAGACTTCAACTTTTCTGGTAATGGTCATATACTTGGTAGTGGTATGGAATGGAATGGAATATACTTGGGAGAGGTTTTGCAGGTTGTTATTTTGGTTTTGCTTTTTGTTTTTGTAAGGTTGTGCTCCCAATCTCTTACAATACATTTGGAATAAAGGATTTGAGGCCATTAAAACTTAGGACTTGATTAGTCTTTATTATTGCTATTAGATTCACAGCACAGAGCCCAGAAAAAAAGAGCTTAATGCCACTGTTAACAGACATGCATACTAAGGAACATGTATTTCCTAAGGCGTGAAATTTGACTCCTGCTGAATAACCTCTCTCACAAAAGCTACTGCGACATTTCAACAAAACCTTTAGGAATACTTTTAAGAGGAAATTCTAAACGTGAAGACTGTCAATGGTGAACACCATCATGGAGTAGCAAGTTACATAGAGAAAAATGCAAACCAGAGAAACTCCAAGTAAAACATGATTATCTGTACATTTTGAACAGGTAAAAAACCAAAAATCAACTAAAACCCACCACTCCAAATGGAAGTCCTTTTTGGGTATTTCATTGTCTTGTTCAGCAACTCTCAGAACAAACTTTGCATCAACTGCTTAAAATGAACACTCACTGCTTGAGAAAATACCTTGTCTGATAAATCTGAAAAAATAAATCTGAGGTATCACAGAGGCAATGAGAATTCCTGCTATACTCTTCCTGATGAAACGACAAGTTCTGAATCATTCAGACTTTCAAATATAATATTGAATACACATGTAGTATAAGGAAACATCAGGGGTAGTCCTGCTTGACTTGCACGTTCTGACATGAAAGCATATCTATCATTTTCTCATGCAGTTGAACAGATCTTTTTCTGCCCCTATTACGAGACATTTTTCTCATGTCGGACTGTCTGGCTCTGGTCTTGCACCTGTAGCAATGCTACCAAGCTCCTTCTGCCTACCTAGGTCAAAATTGTTGGAATTGAGCAGGAACTCGGGTAGGTAGAAGAACTCTGGGATGAGCTCCTTCACGTCTGCCATGTTGTGCTTCGATGCTGAATACCAAGCCTCCCGTACGCTGTGAAACATTCGGTCTGCCAGGTCAAAGTGACCGCCCTGTGGGACAGAGCGAGAAGCATGTCAGCATCTCTCAACATAGCAGACTTTGCCAAGAAGGCAAATCAGAATATCCTCTGCCTAATGAAGAAAGTATAGACAATGTGGCATGCTTCCTTCTGTAACACAACAGATTTAAAGAGCCGCATTGATTTTTGGTACAAAATAATAGTAAACGTAAAGCACTGAGATACAAAGAATTTTAAGAAGAGAGTCGTCTAGTCCTATTTCAGAGAAACACAAATCTTTCGTCTGATGGCTTCTGTCTAGGAAAATATTTGACATGTAATGTTACAAACCCCATTAACCACCAAACTGGCAAACAATTCCAGGCTCTGCAAATGTTTATTTTAACACTCAGTACTAAAATGGCTCTTTGGATAGACATATTGATTTAAAATAACAATCTTTCAACACCTCCAGTTCAGAACTAAACAACTGGCATATGATTCTTTCAACAACAGACAAATAAAGCTTGATGAGCACAGTATTTTTCACAATAAAACTCGCTTTGGTTTTTTTCTGCTGATATTTTGTTCGGCATACATTTAGAAAAACATTCAAACAACAAGAAAAACAAATGTTAATTCCATTATATCTTTTACAAAGAAACATCAAAAACCTCCCAGGCAATAACAGCTCTGCCAAAAATATTTCTTCTACCATATTCGATGAAAACAAAGCCGACTGTAATATTTTTCACTTAGGTCTCAAACGTACAGCAGGAATGAAACACAAAGTGAGGTGATGTAACTTTTACCTGTAACCGTAAGAAAATCTGAGTAAAAGGCTCCATCCGGACAAGATAGGAAGCCACTATCATGGCCGATGAATAGTGGGTCCCATAGTGATAAGCTGGAGTTTCCCCTGCAGAAGATTAAAAATCATAAACATCGTACAAATAAAGCAGTTAGGTGACAGAATCAGTACTAACTGAAAAAAATTTAATTAGTGCTGCATTTTAATAACTCTGACCTTGGACACATTTAAAATTGGAATTTGTAATTTTCATTCTCGAGAATGTGGAAGCTTCATGTTTGTCACTGCCACCACTTCAGTTTTGGCTGCAGTCCAGTAGCCCTAATTCAATGGGCTTCTGCAGAACACTACTGAATGGCTAGTCATTTTTTATTTTAACTAATTGAAACGTTGCAGAACAGCTATGGTGATTTCTGCCAAAGAAACTTTTTTTTTTTTTTTAAACTTTTGGTCTTATTGATTACTGTGCTATTAAAGACTTGGGCAAAAATAGGTCTCAGAATTGTTGGCTACGGATTTTGTACAGCTTTTACTTTCTTTATTTCCTGGCAAAATGTCTGCATAAATACACTTAGAACATACTGATTCACTTCTAGAAATGAACATCTTTGCCACCTACTGTTGTTTGATACAGAACAGCACCGCAATAGTTAAGCACGCTTGTGTCTTCAATAAAAGCACACAAGAAGAAATGTATCATGTAATAGCTGCCTTGCCAAACACATAGGTTTTAGTTTCAATATATACGGAAGCTCTAAAATCAAGAGCATGTAACTTAATTGCATCTCATTCTGATTTTTTTTTAGCTAAGAAAATACTGTTTCCTTAGCAAAAAAACATGCATTACGATAAGAAATGAAAAAGCTAGAGTACGGCTAATGCAGAAGTATTCCCATTCCTTTGTACAACTTATTTTCCTGCAGCAGCACCCAAACTGTATTAGCAGAGACAGCTGGTTGTGTGCTTCATCTGCCCGCCCATTCTAGCCTTCAGACAATGTTAAAGTGTTCCGGATGTGAAACTGTTTTGTCTCTATTTTTACATATAAACAAAAGCTGCCATTCAAATTTAAAACAAAAAACACAGCAAGAAAACCAATGCCCCTTTGCTACTTGTTGTAGAGTCACTAAAAACCATGGTAGAGTTCTGCATATCCACATTCAGATCTCTTGACCCATAATATAAAAATCCATGACTCCCTCCCATCATGTGACAGGCACACGTCCCTCTGCTCTTCCTGCAGGACATATCATTACTTACCATTGGGATCTTCCCAGTCTTTGTATCGCTTCTTGTACTGCGCTAACCTGTCTTCTGTTTGAGCTCCCATGGGCTTGGCCAGGTTTCTGAATGTCTTGGGATTTGTAAGATCCAGTTCCTTTAATGATAAAACAGACACCAATTTTATAAAAAAATGCCCAAAAGTCAAACAAACCCTTTCAACGCTGCTGATTACCATATTTAACACCAAATGCATCCTAAAGTTGTCATCTTTGTTTTCTACACACACAGCAGGTGCAATGTTGGATGCGCTTAAAACAGTCCTTCAGGCTGATCTAAGGGAGTCAGTGTTTTTTATTTTAAGTCGCATCTGGGCTCCATCTACTTTTTTGCCCTGCTCCCCTCATCCTCTTCCCCAGTTTCCCCTAATTCTGTTCTTGAATACTTGGCATGCACCCTAACAATATTTTATGTTATGGTCTGGCTGGTAGCAACAGCTGCCCACAAAAGCATTAATAGAATGTTCCATCTTTTTCAAAAGCAAATTCTTTACCGTGGGGCCAGATTTCACAGTAGCCCCTACCACAGTCTTCTGGACAAGCTTGCTTTATCTGTTGGCATAACATCCTTCAGGATATTCAGTAGAAAGCTAATGCGAAGCCTTACAAGAACTGCTACAACAGAGAGAGGCAACTGCCTTAGAAAAAGCTATGTAAGCTGGCCCTCATCTGTGCGCAGTCCAGTAATAGTTGTAAAATCAGTGCAGGCAGGAACCTGCCCACATGGGACAGCCAAGAATCTCCAAGATCCTACCCCCTGAGAAGTAGGAGGAACATTACAAAACAGATGAAATCAAACAACTGATGATAAAGATAAGCCTCGGTTTTACCAAGGTAACATGAGCAAGCTGTAATATTTGCAAAACCTCCACCATTAAANCTGACAAGGTATTTTATTTACCTCTGAATCGTAGTCTGCGAGGATCCAGGGAAAGACAGGGTACTGCATGAGATCATTATAGGATCTGCCCGCCAGAGTGTTTAAGTGCATCAGGTACTGGAAGTTACTGATTTCTCCTCTCTTAAGGAAGACAGATAACAGCACTGTCAAGTGTTCACTTTACAACAACCAAATGTCTACGCTGACAGAGTGTCAGTGTTCAGCCCTCCCCAAACAAATGAAAACTCAGTTCAATATTACAATGCTTACTCTACTTTTACTAGTCCCTCCCCCCCTTGCAGTTTCAACAGTAGAACCATTTCCTACTTGATGATGGTATAATGAAATAGTACAAACTAAAATGCTGAGACACACTTTCTATAGCAGTATATTCCACCTGTTTGAATAAGAGCATGCAACTTATGTAGCACTACAAAATGTGGAATTCAATACAAAAAACACCCAAAATTTTCATACTTACTTCCCATCTTTGAGTAACAGATTTTTCTCCCACTAAAGTGCTAAGCAAGCCAGACCTAGTGGGAAGAAGGAAGTGTGTTTTCTGACTTAGCAGCAAGATCTGGGTTACATCTTCACAAGACAATCCAAAGTTTTAATCTTAAAACTTGTAAACTGTAACAATAGAAAAACTGAGCTTTGTTCCTTTTTGCTTTAGCAGTGCCTTTTTTTATTTCTAAACACAGACTGTTAAAATTAGGTCCATTAATTATGCAATTCAGTGAAAGTACAAATATATCTAACAGGCTGTCCATGAGGAAAATATCTTTAACAACTTGGACAAACCTAATGGCTTTGGCACTCCCAATTCCTTTCAGAACGTATCTGTATACCGATAAAGTTAATCCTGATAGCATACATTAATTAGTAAGAAGACACAGCAATGCTGCCAATGATTCTAGGACACTTAAGATAACTGTAGAACAACATCACTAGTTATTTGTTTTGGTAATGCCCAATTTTAAATCAAGGTTGCAGTACTCTCCAGTGAATCCTAACCTTAATGCAAGCATCATTTATTTGAAATGATGAGCTCCAGAGCTTGTGAGGAATAGATAATACTTACCCTTGCTCTACACTGGTGTTTGGTCTCTGCCCAGACACCGACTCTGAACTGTCTGTTAGAGACGGCACCACAGCCAAAAACCTGCACCAGCAGTTAAAAGGAGATTAAGATTAGTGTTTCTGTCCTCGGCATGTTTTCCTTAGAAATAGAGTGCATTTAGTGCAGTCACAGACTTCATTTTGAGCAGCTACATAACATCTTCAACAAAATTGGAATGACCCTTTTCTCACTGAATGCTTATGGGAAGTTTCACACGCAGGCATTAGCACTTCCTAGTGGTTCTTTCGTGCAGCACTAAATTGCTATCGGGTTATCCACTGCCTAACACCCATCACTTGCGATCTCCTCCTGGTTGTTAGGTCACTCTAGGCTCAAATATGGCTCAGCACAGATACTTGCAAATATTCGGAATAAATGTTCGAACTTATTTTACTATACCTTTGATAAACTTTGTTTCTAACTCCTTTTTGGAAAGCTAGAAGATAGTTCCGTCCATCTCCAGAGAAAACTTCAATTGCAATTGGCTGAAAACAAAGAGGACAAACCCACGTCAACACTAACACACTCTGTCGCCTCTGAAGGTCAGATACAGACCAGTTTAGTCATACTGTACTACATCTGACACCAAATTATGGTGAAAAAGAATTTGCTTAGTGCAGCCAGATGTTTTATTTTTGGAACACTAAAATTCACTAATACACACAATAAACTAAACCATGGTAAGCCAAATGTTCGAACAAGGATGCCCAACTTAAGCACTTCAATGTCAACACAGTGAGTAGCTTCACTTTCCAAATACTGATCAGTTACTTATTTACTTTTTAAAAATTATAACATTCTCAAAAAATACCAAAGTTGACTCCTCAATCCAAATACAGTGTCAAAGTTACCTGCAACAGGTATCGTCTTTTATGTACTTCCTTGATATCTTCATAGGCAAAAATGCTGCACGTTCTTTTGAGTTGACTTGGACCTTGCCTTGCTCCCCTAGGTATGATTGGCTCATGCATCCTGCAAATGAGCATAAACAGGCAAGAGAGAAGTGATTAAAAAGATGATAAAAGAATTCTTCTCTTAACTCATATGAGAGTCCACTTAGAGAAACAGCCGATTTTCACAATATATCATACTACATTGAGCAATTTGTGAGCACAGAGGAAACTGCTCCTGAGATCCTTCTGAATCTGACATTACTTTGAAGCGGACTCCTCAAAAATCTCATTAAATACTACTTCTTCAGCTATTAAAGACTAAGAAAACTCTCTGTTAATCTACTCACTTTGGAGGCAGTGTCTCAATATCTCGTATTTCTCTGGTGGCTGTCATGGTAAATCCATCAATGACATAGAAGTGCTCTTTCCCAAAGAGAAGCAGCCCTTCGCTGGTGTCAAGGCCCTGAACCCGAGCACAGCGGTACATATGCTGAATCTGTAATGAAAAGCAGATGCTCAGCAAAAGCAGGTTAACGAGCTGAGGCTCAGACTGTTGGTTTGTTAGAACAAGCCCCAGACACTGCTTTATGACTTGTAGATACAGCAAAAATTCTGCTCTTCCCCCCCTTAATCAGAGATATACCTAACACCTGCAATTGGCAATTGGGAAGAGAGTTAAGTAAAGTCTCCTCTGTATGACACAGATTTATATATTTACTAACTTATTTACTCACACCATGCTTCTTGAGCATATTTTAGAACCTGTAGCCCACTCGACTATGATCACAAATGTATTTACTTGTATACCTCAGATGCACAAAGTCTGAAATACCAAATACGCAGCACAGTCATTCAACGCTATTCTTGGGGATAAAATATTAGTTATCAGGGGTTTCCTTCCAATGAAAGGAACAACTAATTATCGACAGTCTGCCAAGTTCAGTATTTATATTTTCAACATATATTTTCTGTCTGGACTCATTAAGCCAACAGGATAATAATCCAAGCATGCGATAGCTCACAGCTTTCATTTCAGGACAGGTTCTTTTCTCCTCTAGCAGGGAGAGGGAAAGAAAAAGAATGTTTCCAGCGCAGGGTTTTCAGCTCAGGATCTCTTTGAATCAGAGTACACATTTGGTTTCAAGGAAGAAGCTGAAGAAATATTAAGCAAATTCAGCTGTAGATCAGGGAAGGTATTTAGGACATTTATTCCTGCTTGCGACATGGAATGCAGAAATTCCAATTCAGTGCTTTGTGTGTTTGAAGCAGACAGTACCTTCTCTCCTTCTTCGAGAAGTCGAAGCAAAGTTGTGTTGTCAGTCTTCTCCTCTTCATCAATCGAACTCCCCTCGACAATTTGATCCTGTGATTGGTCCTGGTTCTCATCATCTCCTCCGTCAGGAGCGGAGCGTGACCGTTTCAGGGGAGGCTTCACCAGGCCTGGAAAAGAAGAACAGAGATAGATAAATAAAAGCCTGACACGTAAAAATTTCACTCTGCAAAACCTATTGAACTTCAAAATTACTGATCCAATGCTAAGACAGAAAAACAAGAGTCCTACAGTATCCTTGTGCTTATCTCAATGCAAATGCATGAGAAGATATAAAGGCAGACAAACTTAAAGAAAACAGTTCAGGACAGAACAAATGATCTAACCTTTGACTCTTGCAATCGTGTCCTCCCCGTGTTCTGGCTCCTGATGAGTTGTTTCACCCACTGTATTCTCTTCTATAGCATCCTGAAAGACTGCAGGGTTTCCAGAAGCCAGGCGCATGTAGTATTCCTTACTGTCATAACTTATAGCTCTTCGGTAACGAGCAGGTTTCTTAGAAATAATTGAAGAAATTGCTTGGTCAGTCAACTCCTCGCTCACTTCTGTGAACGTGTTTCAGGAATAGTGTGTGCAGCACAGTGCATGCCCACCAAGTGTTTTGTGCGTGCTCATACACCAACACGTATAGAAATAGAGACTCTTCAGTAGATCTAATCTGCCAGCTAATTTGCAAGGGATCTACTCAGCCACTCAAATAATGGGGTTGCAGAAATGCCTGCAGATAAACCTACAGCATGGGAAATAAGAAGTGTGGCCAGTATGTTATGTACTGTCACAAAAAGCTGGGATACTTGTGCTTAAGTTTGATAGATCAGATAGTCATTTTATCATCTTCCATTACTCCCTACAACGTACGCAGCTTATTTGTTAGCCAGCTGACTTCTTTGCTAGGCAATAGTTTGAATAAAAAATTGCCTCACGGAAAAGACACAGACATGAAATTGATATGAACTAAAAGCAGCCAGGGACTGGCTTTAAGGCTCAGAAATTCTTAATTTTTTCAGTAAAGATGCTGATGCTTTGTGCTGGTCTCCTGCCCACAAGAGTATCCGTTTAACCAAAATCATTCTTTGAACAACATTTCTACTTTTGGGTGACAACAACGGATTATGATACATTTAATTATGGTGGTGGTATGGTGGCTTTTTTTTTGTTTTAGGGTTGTGTTTTTTTTTTTGTTTTGTGTTGGTTTTGGTGAGGGTTTTTTTTTGTGTGTGTGTTTGTTTGTTTTGTTTTTTCCTTTGTCCATCCCATCCCCCACCTCAGACTAATTCTTATGTTCCTCACTCGATTATGGAGGTAACAGTTGAAATAGAAGTAAGAACTCAATGAGGACAATGAATATGTCAGAATGATCAGAGGAGATACAGGTGAAGATATAAGAAATATTAAAGAACCAAGAGCCTTTGCAAAATTAAAACACACTGATGCACATGGATGGATGAGAACCCATTGATTTTATACTGCAGTTGAAAATTTTCTTCTCGGACTAGTGTTTAACTCCACCCTCAAACTCTAGAAAGCTTTGTGAATGTGTTCAGTTTTCCATCACAAAATTTTTTTTCGTTTCGTAGCCTTATTTCCCAAGAATTTCAAAATTACACTGGGATAATTACAAAATGTTATTATTTTAAATCCAGTTCAGTGCTTTACATTATGATGAATTGTAAGATACCACTGCCATTCCAGTCAAGATTTTTCCCTTGTCCATTTTTGCAGTAATAACTGGAAATACCCAATTTATTTTTTTTGTATTTTTTTTTTTTTGGTTCACCTGTACAATAGTGTGGTGGGAAACTAAATGACCCACAAAATCAAATTAGCTTTGTTACAAGTGGATGCTCAGGATGACGAAGAGACTAAGATCAGCAACATGAAGATTTATTGTTTTGGGTCAAACTGACTGCCCCCAAAATAAAAAATTTAAGGCATCGTCATCTAATTTGCTCACTTATGCTCTACTAAGTCTTCGCTCCTTACCACCACAAAAATGCCACTTAAATGATGCTTAAAACCTCTGTGGGAACAACTTATGTAATAGCCTACAAAGAGAAATCCTAACTAGCGCTGCTAACATGAAGAAAGGAAAACAGTAAAAATTTATGTTAGATTCTCTATTACGGAACTCCTTTCATTTATATGTATTAGTTTATTGTTGAATATAATTCAAAATGAGTGTATGAACATTACACATTGTACTTAGTGATGGGCAAGACTGTGAATATCATTAACAGAGAAGTAGCACAATACTGAAATGCCTGCAGAGCTGCTACTTCCGAACAAGTCTGTTATTCTCAAGGCAGGATTCATATTTTTTAAACAAATGTGTATATTTCATTAATAGCAAAAACAAGGAGAAGAGTGAGCTGAGACAAAATTAATCTGGGCTCTAACAAAACCGTGCCTGTTACAGCCCATTATGGTCAAAACTGAGAAAAACTGCTCACCAGAATTTCACTCTTAGAAAGAGACACTTAATTTCCCAGTAAGTGCTTCCAAGCGATCGTGTTGCCCATTACTAAACATGTTCCACCGACCATTAGTTCAGATCCCAAAGCCACAACACTTCACACAGTGAGAACAGTGACAGCACAGCCCAACACAGCCTGTTAGTGTGCAGCAAAGAAGGTAAGATCTACAGAAAGTTTTATTAGGTGAAGGTTGAGGAGAGCACAGTAACATCTTCTAATGTGATTACTGAAAAAACCTTTAGGCCTGGAAATATTTACTGAAAGAGCAAGTTGAAAGCCAAACGTAGAAGCCTTGTTAAGATTGCCTAACATGCAGAAGGAAAAAAAGTTGTATTTATTTTACATTCTTTCAGTCAGTGTACTTGTTTCTTTACCTTTTGAGGAATGGTATCATCAGGTGTCTCAGGAAGTCTACTTGAGAAGTCAGACTGAAAACAGGGCATCAATTATGTAAGTATCAGAGAAAGAACACTTTTGAGAAGAATGTATGATGGCATGTTCTCCACTTCGGGTGAATTAAGACCGTCGCTACAGCTATTGTGTGTCAGATTGCAAGCAGACGAAAATACCTAATGGTTTAAACCTGGCTGAATGCTATTTTTTGTTTGCTCTTTTTAGAGAACTTTGACACTCATGCTTATTTTGAGGGAAAAAATCCTACACGCATGCCTAAAAAGACACAATAAAGACCGCTCCATTTCTTAAAAAGAGTGTTCCAAAATTAACAGGTACTAAATGCTAAGCTTTCAAAAGCCACGCGCGTTTCTGCTACACAACCCACGTTCATATTCACAGAGGGATGAAAGCGCATTTCACAAATACGCCCAAACCAAGGCCCGTAGGCTGTTTGTTCCCCCCCCCCTTTTTTTTTTTCTTTCTTTCTTCTTTTTCAGATCGCTGTTTACTGTGTTATCTCACATAGGGCCGAGAACTCAGGCTGAAACTCCCATAGTTAGGGTACTTCTCAGCCTCTAGAGGCTTGTGAAGGTGCTCTGCTGTTCACTGGCACGATCGCTTAGCTGATGGCAAACACACCTCATCTTATGTTGCAATTGCTAGTCTTCGAGTTCACTTAGATTTGAGCCGAGTGATTCAGTCCCTTTCCTAAATATACTATGAGGAACAACTGGACTTGAGGAAAACTGGACCTTACTAACCATTTAGGACATACAGACGGAATACCAGGTAATACCAACAGAGGAAAACGTGTTTCTTAAGAAAAACTTAGCAAAAAAATACTTATTTTACAACAGGGCATAAAATTACTCATCACAAAGTCTTGAATACTTACCAGCAAGTTTGTTTCTTGCTCAGCTTCAGGCATGTAAGGATACTGAGTATAAAACATGTCATTTCGCACCATCTTTTTCCTCATTCTGCAGGGACCCTCAGTCATCTCCAGCATCCACTTGTCAAGATGGGAGCCAATGGGGGGACCCCACAAACCTCGCTCTCGTAGTAACTCGTATTCAATTTGAGACCACTCTTCTGTCACGTATTTTAATGCATTCTGCTGACGCTGAATAGACAAACATTTGTATATGCATCAGGAGTGACGCTTTTAAGCCTGTCTCTGATGTGAGCAGAGACATTTTCACTACATTACAGAAAAACATGTAATAACTCATAATTCTAGTAGCATTTTCTTGTACGCCTTAATGAGATTTCTGGTGTCAGTCACCATAAAAGCAGTGTTCATATTGTAACCTTCCCAACAAAAAAGGAATAAAAAGAAGGTAAAAGCTCTACTTTTGGTTTATATCGTTAATTGAATTTATTTCTAAATGGCAAATATGAAAGAAACATAACACTAATCCACTGATTTTGGAAAAGTATTTTAAGAATGAAACCAAAAATTGTTTTGGAGCCCTCCCCTGCCTGTATTTATACTGGAGACAGAAGTTAAATGAAGCAAAAATTGGTGGTTGTTTTTTTTTAACTAATTGCTTTCAATGAGTTGTTTCTCTCAGAAGCTGATTTCTTAAGATTTATAGCACACAGCTCAGCAACTAGTTTGAACCAAAGGTCTTTGGGGATGTTTGGAAGAAACCGCAGGGTGCAATGATTTCATGCTGGAAGGCACAGAGCAGCCACCTTCTATCACTGCATGACTTGGGAAAGGTACCATAAAAATTTTCTTTGTGTTAGTATAAAAGTAATGTTTGTACACAATGCTTCTCCCCATCTTCTCTTAAGTTTTTATACAATGTTTTAGGAAGACAGCATATTCTAGCAGATTTCCAATCTCTTTTTTTCACACTTGTAAGGAAAGACTACTTAAGCTTCTGGAAAAAACCAAAAAGATTTAACATGTAATTATGTTGCTCCAAGCGTCTTCATCTACAAGCAGATCAAAATGAGCTTCCTCATTTCTTTATTTGACTGCATTTAAAAAACCCTTAAAAATAACAACTGTATCTAAACAGTCAAGCATTGCACCAATGACAACCTAATATTTTACAAGCCCCATACTAAGAAATGGAATCGGTATAACTTAACAGGTCAAAATACCGGTGTCAGGTAACTAATCCTCTGAACCATACCTCTTGATATTCCTTATACTGCATATCAACCAGGTCCCGAACCACTGCGATATGAGTAAACATCCACTGGGAAATTTCCTAATACAAAGGTAAGAGGACAGACAGAATGACACATTATAAAAGAAGATTTTGTTTGAATGAAAAGCCTATGAATATATCACCTTGCTAAATTTGCTCACAAAGGATCATTTCTTAATAAAAAAATAAACAGATAATGAATTTAGATAATTAATTTAATGAATTTCAAACTACTGCATGCAATAGTACTTACGGGGGTTTTTTTGTTTGGTGTTTTCTTCTTTTGTTTTTTTTAAAAGAGGCAATAAATTCATGTATAGGAATATCCTTTAAAACAAACTGGCAAACATTTGGAAAATATTCCAAGCACATGACTAACAGTTCAGAACATTCCCAAGCAGCTAAAGATTGGCACTGACAAATATTACTACTTTTCCCTATTTCCTTTTAAATAGGATTTTGTGGATACTACCCACTTTGTTGGAAATCCTCAAAACACCCAGCACTCCTCGCTCTGTACCGCAACATACCTTTTTTCACTTATTGCTCCCTCTACTGATACAGCCAGTAACGGTTCCCGTCAGCTCAGTTTGTGAGTTTCTCCCTTTTCATTTTAATGCGTACGCCTGCTCACCAGGAAGAGGCCTGAGAGCACTGAGAATTCTTTATTTTATCAAAGCCACTGAATGATCTTCAGATCAGAAAAAGAACTGGCAACGTATTTTTTCACCAGACAAACTCCTGATTAAGTCAACAGAAATGATACATTTCCTTGTGCCCCCCTTCAGCCAATGTGTCCCTAATATTGCAAGTGCTAAATACAATAAGAACTCAGTTCTCCAAAACTTTCAAACCCCTCTCTTTCCTTTGTTTTCAATGCCTCAAATACTTTATACTAACTCCTTGCAATGCCCCACCACATACTGTCCTACTGAGAGTACCCCTGCTGTGCTACTCTGGTCTACCTTT